>JAMQGT020012404.1:0-87177 GCA_024447675.2 Pterophyllum scalare | reverse complement strand
ACAGCGCCCCCTAGAAAATTCAAATTTTACATTCCTATGAGGGGGCAAAAAAAAAGTTGGTCATAGAACCCTGAAATTTGGGTCAGAAAGAAACCATATGAAGACCAACTAAAAATTACATTATGGAGTTGCTGCTTGACAAACAGGGAGTCTGCAATCTTGGATTGAATTTTGTCCTTGCCGAGTCCGCGTTTTTGCACACCTTGTATTTGGGTCCTAGGAGGTTGAATCTATTGACAAAAAAATTGTTCAGGATCATCTACACAAGCGAGGCAACAAAAGTTATTTGGGGTTTTATAGAATATTTAACAGTGTTGCCATAGCAACTTGATGAATTTGGCCTTCGTTTTTGTGTCTCACTGCTAAATTGTTTGTGCAATCGTTTGCACAATCTTTATCCAATTAGCCTAAAAATTTAATCACTTATGTACTGAACCAGCCCAAACCCACAACTAGGGACACAAGGCTGTAGGTCCAATAGCGCCCCCTACAGAAGCAAACAAATATTTGTATGGAGGTTCAGAAATTTAGTTTGTCTGAAATGCATGAAAATTTACTAGATTCTTGACATCATCCTGATCAAAAAAAGTCAGTGACACCCATATTCAAATTTCTAACACGTTGTCATGGCGAAGCCCGAAAGATTCCATTTTATTCCAATGGGAAATTCTTAGCTTTTCTCCAATACAAAAATTTGGATTTAGTTTCCCCCAAATATATGAAATTTGGTACAAAGATTCTCTATGTAAACCTGATCAAAAAAGTCAATCACACCCATGTCATCTTTTGCACACTGTTTCCATGGCAATACCAGAATTACCCACATTTTATTCCATTGGAGAGACCACAACATTGTCAAAACAAACAAACAGTTCTTTTGTACAATCATCTGTGCAAACTTGAATCTCTCATGCAGTGAATGCGCCTGAATCCATGTTTACGGATATATGTCAATAGGCGTAATAGCGCCCCCTACTGGTGCAAACTAAATCTAATATGCCAAGAAAATATTTTACTTTCTTTGAAATGCATGAAATTTGGTAGAAACATTGTGATCATCATCCTAATAAAAAAGTCAAAGACACCTATATCTAATTTTTTTTTTTTTTTTACCATTTTATCATGGCAGTGCCCTTAATGCCCGATTTTATTCTTATGGGTACTCTACAAAATGCAGGAAATGGAGGCACTGCAATATTTTTTCATTTGGCAAGAACATAAAATGCCACCAACTGGAATCTTTGGCCAGCAACGTCCAGCACCAGCACGGGGACGGCAGCCAGCGAGGGCCTATTATCGCCACTTGCGGCTATATTTTTATTATTATTGCGATTTGTGCTGTTGCAACTGTATGTTGTGCCAGAGGTGTTCAGGCTCAAAGCAACTTCAAATGAAGTTATACTGTCAGTTTCAGGGACATCACTCTGGCTTCTAGTTAGAGATCAAATCCTCCACTGACTCCTATACAGTCAGTTTTTAGCTAACTACTTCAGCTAGATCCTCTCTGCCAGCCCATGTCAGAGTTTGCTGGTTAACCATAAGCTGAGTAATCACAGCTGTTCCAGTTAGAGATCGCATTTTATTTTTGTTACATCCCAAGCTCTTTAACCTTCATGTTCATTGACACTTGCACATCAAAAAAATTAGCAATAAGCACAAGATCCTCCTTCTTATACTTTTTAAGCTTATCCCTAGTTGCGCCTATAACAAAATCCTCCAAATGAACTCCATACTGCCACCGCCCACACAAGAAAAACTACCAACCAGAAAAGTACAGCAACAACCAAAACTAGCACAACTCACCCAAGACGACGATGAAAATGAACAAAAGGGCAAGTCCCCAATTCATGTTACGCCCCAAGGTCAATCAAAAACAGCAAACAAAAGACAGGTATCTGACCTGTGCTCCTACCCATAAACAGGAGAAAACTGAGGTACAAACAAAAATGGCTTCTCCCTCCTACATACCTGCTGCAGTGCTCAATATTTACAGTGGTTATTTTTCATAGGTTACTATTTACAAAACTATGTACAGCACTTACAAACTAGTACCACTTGCAGTCAAGACTAGCACACACAGATAAGCACACTCAAATCACAGGCAAAATGCTGACTGTTGTTAGGAGGAGACAAAGGAGAGAGCCAGCTGGTTGTCAGCTGGAGCATATGAGGCAGCTTTCCATCCAATCATCAGCAGGTGCCTCCTCACCTGGCCAATCCATAGGCTCCACCTGTCGCAGGAACACACACATACACACACACACACACACACTGGAGAGAGGAGAGAAGCAGGAGTAATATGCCACCTGGTGGTACCTACTGAGCATGTGAGAAATCCTGAGCCTCTGAGCCTGAGCTCAGGGTGAATGATCCCTCGATTACAGACAAATCGCTGAAGTGTAGCAAAAGTTGCTTGAAAAGAGAGCCAGTTGAAAAGCTGGGTGACTTTTAACTGACGACTTGTGTGTATTTTCAGTGATTGGACTTTTCAACCATTAATATCGTTGCACGCTCGCAGATTTATTTACACATTTACTAATCTGATTACACAAGGATCTGAATACATGCACACAGATTGCAAAACACACACAAATCCCCACACAGATCGCAATACACGCAAGCAAAATTGAGTTACGCACACAAATAGCCCCATGCTATGACCAGATAAGTTCCAGATAAGTTTCAATCTGAATGAATTTGATCTAAATATGAGTAAAGTAAATAAAATAAATAAAATATTACAATTTTGATGAGATGGTATCCCTGGCAACTGTGCTGATATAAAATATTTGACACCTACACACTCTCATACTGATTCAGGTCCTCTTGCAGCATTGACGCAGCTACATTTATTATATCTTATTTTGCTGTAAAATTTCTAGGGAATCAAATTTGCCTACAAAGTAGAGCAGGAAATGATGTTAATGACACTCAGCATGACACCTTACAGATTCACATCTTTTTCATTCATGAGGTGGAAACAAGTCCCACCATTGTTGAGCATAGAAAGTTTAGTGACTCTGACTTGGAACACGCACAGAAAACAGTAAATGGAGTATGAGCTGACAATACAAAAAGGACCAGCATCCTTATTACACTGAATAAATCACAAGAACACGCTGTCAGGAGCATTTCTAACTCTTCACAGTGATGCCTGTGGATTATCCAGAGTAAAAGGTACGCTATCTGCTCACAGAAGATGGTGCAGAAACATTATTTTTCAAGGTGTGAGGAGCACAAATCGACCTGTGGGGGAGGCAAAAATCGGAAATATGTTCCTGAAAATGTGGGCAATGAAAAGCAGCCCTCCCTGCATGGTCTGAGATTAATCTGTACACACCTGTTTTGTCTAATTTTACTTTAGTTGTCCATTTTCTTCTTACTGCTTTCTATTAAATAGTTGGTGCAAAGTAGACATGTGCTGTGAATTATGAGCAGTATGCTGTGGTGACTTTAGTTAGCCACAACAGGATCAGTCTTGTGGCTTCCTGTCTCGAGAGTAGAAATTTGCATTTGTACCTCTGATGATGTAATCGGGTTTCTGTGCTTTCTGTGTGACTGATGAACAGCTGAGGAAAATTATCTTTAAAAATGAAAATAAAAGATGGTGTCACTGATGCTGAGTTCCTATTTTTGGCTTATATCCAACTCTTTGCTCTTCTAGGTTTGCACATACAGACCTCAGAATAAAATTGCCCAGAATTCCAACAATCTTAACAGCAAAGTAAAGCATAAAAAGAAAAAAATTGCACTTACATTTTTTACATGATAGGGAAACTGTAACCATCCTCATGAAACTAAAGGAAATACCATTTTGCAACATTTTAACACTCATAATTCTTATACTTATGCTTTTTTCAAATGTGCACTACATTTGGATGGAAACCCAGCTACTTGGAGACAGTGATATCAGTCAGTCTCTTCAGGGATGATCGTTAGTGTAACATCCTCATCCTTTCTCCTTACCACCACAGAGAGCGTGGTGCTGTGCCTGACAGCATCGCTCACTTCCCGAGTGGTGCGGACAGGCCGTCCATTGATGCCGATGATGACGTCATGATCAGTCATACCTGCGCTGCAGAGATAACAACACCATACCATCAGTCATCCTTGAAGCCTTACTTAGACAGGCCTGAAATATAGGCAGAGAAGGTGTCAAACCCAAAGAAAAACATCAGTACAAACAAGACAAGCCTGTTCCTGAGTCAGTTTCCCCTTTTCACTGATTGTAAATCTCTGCACTGGCAGATATTTGCATGTTAGGTATTTACATTTGCCAGTGGTCTTGCAGTTGGCAAGATGACAGTAGGTTAGTAGGTTAGGACACTGGCATTCCAAGTTGTCACGGTGAATTGACAGGCTGTTCTTGGATGTAAGATAACTGCTGTGTGCTGTGCAAAGCTTGAGGCTTCATTGTCATGGGAGGTGGTATTGGACTATTAAGAATAGAGTCTAAAGAAAAGAGCGAGGAAGAGATTCTGTCTTTTCCATAAGAAAGATGTCAGCATTGCCTTTGGGAAGCATGAGAATAATGAGCAGCCCTACCACAGTTCAATCTGCAGCCTTGAGAACTGCAAGAATTCTCTTAATCCACTCAGAAAATATCCAGAGGCCTCCAAATATCAGTTCACTGCAGTTATTGTACTCTGTAAATCAGTGCCAAACCAATGTGCATCATACTGATCAACTCATGGTAAAGCTTTGCAATAAAATAAGTAAATGAATAAAAAGAGGTCCATGGCTATGGTACCTAATTTTCCTAATTTTGAAAATATTTAATTTCTAAAACAGTACAGCAGTTACAAAAATGAAATTCTCAGCCCAGCACCTCAGCCTGGCACAGGACCGGACAATCAACTGCTAGCTAGAACTCTGCAATGTAAAGAGTATTTTAGTATCTTTGTGCAAATTGCATATAGTTTTCTTCTTTTCACCAAGACACAACTGCAAAAAATCTGCTGAGCAGGTAGTTATACTGATTTTAGCAGCCAGATCACATCTGCCTGGACTTGAAACCTTAGATTTAAGCAATAAGAGTGCACCAAATACAGTTAAGTTACAAGTTATAGAATCAAAATGATATGAAAAACTAAAAGCTAAAATAATAATAATAATAATTTTTATTATTATCTGTTATTTAAATAGGTAGTCTTGAAGAATCTTGAAGCCTATCCCAGCTGTCATAGGGTGAGAGGCAGGTCACTCGATACAGATACCCAGCAAAATACTCATTACCCTTTTTGATACTGTTGCGGTCACCTAACCACTTTGTGAATAAGCACCAAACCATTCATACAACATTAATATAGGGGCGAACAGGGTGCAGTTCCCACCCAGGCATTAGACAAACGACCCCCCTATGAATTCATGAATGCCCAGGCTCCACTCTTGAGTTGTGGGCCAGCTCACCCAGTCCATTGGTCTCGAGTCATGTTTTCCTCACCATACTGACAATTGAATATTTATTTGGAAAGACACAACAGAAGCAACAGTGTCTTCCAAACAAATGAAAAGGGGGGAAACAGCCTCCGCCAGTCCATCATTCATTCCAGTGTTTCTTACCTGCCCCTGTTATTTCTTTCAATTTAGTACACCTATAGCCCCTTTAGTCTCGCACCATAACATCCTAGTGTCAAAATCACTGAGTAGGCAGTATTGTGACATTCCTTCCCCACATAAACACACACACACACACATATGCCAGACAAACATGCACCACTTATCGTTCTCAATTTGGCTTAAAGTGTTTGGCGGCCTAGACCAAGGCTTGTTTCTCAATGGTGGAATGTCCTCTGTGATGCTTATTCAGGTTTTTGGAATAAAAGGCCACTGGTCTCTCAAACCCATCTTCTCCTGCTTGGAGAAAAACTGCACCAACATCTACATCACATCCATCAAGCACAAATTACTTTTGAAAATCAGGAGCTGGTAGAACAGGGGCACTGGACAAGATGGCTTTCACCTTAAGTAAGGCTTCTAGACATTCCTCCACCCATTCCTCAACTGAACATTCTTCCACAGCAAGTTGGTCAAGGGGCCTGTGATCACAACAAAATTGGGGACAAAGTGGTGATAAAAGTCGCACATGCCCAAAATTCACATCAGTTGAGTGTGAATACAGGGGTCTGGAAAATCGAAGATCACCTGGACCTTTGCAGCCTGTGGAAGCACCATCCCACATCCCACCTGATGACCCAAATAGGTTACAGTTCCCTTACCAAACTCACACTTTGGCAGGTTAACAACAAGTTTTGCTTGTTTAAGGGCCTTAGATAAGTTCCCAATTTGTGTGATATAATCTTCACAGGTCTCGCTGTACATTACTAAATCATCAGTGTATATCACAGTATTCCTTAACCCCTGTATGACAGAATTCATTAACCGATGGAAGGTAGCAGGAGTATTCTTCACTTGAAACAGTAACATGTTAAACTGTAGTGATGTGTCGTTTGCAAAAGAGCCGGCTCTAAGAGCCGATGCTTGGTAGTGAATCAGAAGAGCCGACTCCCGTTGAATGAGAGCCGGTTCCCCAATTTCTCATTAGCTCTGCTCACAAACCTGAGGACAGAGGCAGAACTGATGGGCGCATTATGCAGCCAATCACACAGGGGGACATGGGATTATACCATTATGTTAAAACAGAGGGGGAGATAGATGTTCCACTGTGTGTGGGTGTAGTCCAGGTACAGACAGCAAGACCGCGGGAGACAGCGGTGCAAAATCATGTGAATATGAGTGAGACACGTTAAAGAAGCAGCATTTAGCTGCAATTTAAGGAAACTAGAAATAGCAGAGCAGAGTGTCATCATTGCAAATTGAAAATTACAGTGAGAGCAGGTTCCACCACAAACCTGCACCGACATAAAAACTGTCCATCCCTTGGTGCAGTTGGAGGAGAGAGGCCAAGCTAGGTCTCCGTCTACCAACCCTGGTGAGTCTGGTACCAAACCAGCAAAAACTGTTGCGGCATCCACTGTCCTCCCCAAAACTGCAACTATAAACTCTCCTACTGCAACACAAGCAAAATAATAATAAATATTCATAATAATCATAAAAAGACTGAAGGCAAAAGGGCTTCCCAGCACACAAACGCATTTTTTTGCTTATTTGGGCTCAAATATGAGGCTACAAATGATAGCAAGTAAATAGCCATCTGGCAGCCGAAAGAGCCGGCTCTTCTTTGGGAGCCAAGCCTAAAGAGCTGGCTCTCTGAAAAGAGCCGAACTTCCCATCACTATTAAACTGAGAAAAGCCATCGTGCTTCATTAATACTGACCACTCATGAGCATGCTCAGTCAGCGGCACCTGGAAGTAACCGTTCAAAAGATCTACCTTAGTAAGATATTTAGCCACATTTAGACTAAGTACCTGGTCAACACAGTCTTTCCACCGAGGTATGGAGAAAGTATCTGATTTAGTGACACGGTTTTTGAAATTTTCTAAGCCTCCAACACAACTTTCCTCAGAGCATCATAGTTCAGCCCTACAGTGGCATGAAGGGAGTCTGCTGCCCTCTGAGGATTCCCTGTTAGTGCGCTCTGAGCCATCAAAGCCCACTTATCTTTGGGCCACTCACTATCTATGGCAACTTTCTCAAACATCTCAAAAAACATAATAATAGCATTTTCATCAAATGGACGCATAAAGACATGTGCTCTATTAAAACTGAATCTATCACCGCTGTGTCCCAATGCCTTAGCTTTTTCCACCTCTAATTTGGTCATTCTCTCTAGGTGAGCCCTCTCTTTCTCCTCTTCCTCACATAACTCTCTCTCCTTTTGCTCGGTGAACTGCTGTTGCTTTTTTCCTCAGCTAATTCACTGCGTTGCTTTTGCACTACCCATATTTCTTCTAACCTCCATTAAACGGAGAGCAATCACAGGTTTAGCAAGGCCTTCCTCCAGTGAAATCTCCTCTACTTGTGCCAAAGCAATCAATTAATCCTTTTTCAACCTTCTAAATTGCTAAATTGCTCGTGCTCATAAATCTCCATGACTAACAATACACTCCCTACATCGGTAGCCATCCCAGGTCCTAACTCACGGCAATATGTTGGGCAATGCTAATTACAACAGTCGAGAAACCAAATTACAACACGTTGTGATTAAACACCTTCGATGCTTTTGGTAGCTGTCAGCAAGCTTCTGGTATAATTCTGGCTGGATATTTGACCAGTCTTCTGGGCAGCATTGGTAGAGTTTATTTAATTTAGTTTCCTGGCATTAAGTGTAAACCACAAATTTTCAGTAGGGTTGAGGTCAGGCTTTTGGGACGGCCATTCCAGAAGGGCCATTTCTAAACAACATCAGATGTACCTAAGTACAATTTATTCAGATGTGTCACCACTTTGCTGAGGCCTGCCAGGAACTGGAAACTGCTGAAACACCAGCATCACTATCCACAGTGAAGTGAGTTTTACATGGCCATAGACTGAGAGGGTGCCGACCAAGAAGGATGGCTCTGCTCCAAAATCGACAAGTTCAATTGAAATTTGCAGCAGCCCACATGGATGAGCCAAATGCCTTCTGGAAGAAAGGTTTAGGGTCAAACAAAGTAAAGATTGAGCTATTTGGCCACAATGAAAAGTGGTATGTTTGGAGGAGTATGTGAGGTTTTCAAACCTAAGAACACTGTACCAACTGTCAAGTATGGTGATGGTAGCATAATGCTCTGAGGCTGTTTTGCTTCCAGTAGTACTGGTACATTGTACAAAGTGAATGGAATAATAAATAAGGAGAACCACCTGCAAATTCTTCAACTTCAGTTGAAATTTGGACATAATTGGGTATTCCAACAGGGCAATGATCCCAAACACACCAAAACTGATCTTGAAATGGATAAAGCAAGGTAACATTAATCTCATGGAATGGACTTCCCAAAGCCCTGACTGGAACCCTATAGGAAATGTGTGGACTACTCTTAAAAGCCTGGTTTGTGCCAGGAAACCAACCAATTTCAATTAACTATACCAATTCTGCCAAGAAGAATGGTGAAATATCCAGTCAGAATCATGGCAGAAGCTTACTGATGGCTACCAAAAGCATCTTTTCAAATTGCAACTTGCTAAGGGACATGTAATTGAATATTAGTGGGGCTGTATGTATACTTTTGACCCTGTATGTATACTTTTGACCTTGTGTGGATTAGAGAAAATCCCAAATTATTTTTTTCACATAGGGAGTTTCCCTATCAGACAGCAACATTTTTTCATTTAAATGCACCATACAAAGGTGGATAATTTAATGCCAAAAATCAGTGTTAGTTTATTTGAAAAGATGTCAGAAAAAGTGTGTAATTGGCTGGGGTGGAGGACTCTGAGCGCAATACCAAAACACCTAGCCCTCCTTCGAATATTTAGACTACAGCCCCAAGCATTTCTGGTCCTCAATATTGTTATTTTCACGTAACAGAGCAGAACTTCACACGTGTCAAATAAAGGGAAAGAAAATTTACCCAGTACAAGATGCATGAATATATTACATTTTAAAGTGAGTAGAACAATTTGCAGGGTTTCAGACTTTTAGTCACATTTTACAAAGAAGCTGTTCCACAAAGAAAACTGCAGAGTGCACAACAGCATCTGTGTGTCTTTTGTCATCACTGGGCAAACAAAGAGCAACAGAGACAAAAACAGAGAGCAACATAACAAACCATCTTCAAGGATTTAGCTTTTTTTTTTTTTTTTTAAATAAACACAACACAATAAAATGCATTGTAGTTAAATTCTTACCTGGATGCAGCTGTTCCAGGTATTACCTCATAGATGTAAACCCCTGAGCTCACATCTGGAAATTCATGCTCACGTTCCTTGAGATCCTGGATCAAACTGGACAAAGATATATGAACAGAGAAACAACCATGGGTTGAAAATCTATCCATCTATCCATCCATTCTCTTCCACATATCCTGTTCAGGGTTGCGGGGGGTTGGGGTGGGGGGTCGGGGGAGCCTATCCCAGCAATCATAGGGTGAGAGGCAGGGTACACCCTGTACAGGTCGCCAGCCTGTCACAGGGTTGAAAATTTGTTTCCTATCTCATCAAACATCTACATTTTATTTTAAAAGGACACAGGAATTATACTTTTGTCCAAAGGGTTTACTTTAGCTAAACTTCTAATGGGTATAATTTCTTCTTTTGTATTTCTATTATCAGAAATCCTGAAAATCAGTGTGCAAGACTACATTACGGTAATACCAGATTAGCAATATGCATATTCTTTTTTTTTTCTTTAACAAAATTGGCTAAAACCAGGCATCCAGTCTTTTTATTTTTTATCTTTTTATCCAACTGCTTCCTAATATCTATATTACTGATAAACAGATAATGTTAATTGCACATGCTTTTATTTATTTATTTTTAACCACACACTATATTGCCAGAAGTATTCACTCATCCATCTAAATCACTGAGTTCAGGTGTTCCAATCACTTCCATGACCACAGGTGTTTATAACAAAGCACCTAGGCATGCAGACTGCTTCTACATTTATGAAAGAATGAGTCGCTCTCAGGAGCTCAGTAAATTCCAGTGTGGTATGTGATAGGATGCCTCCTGTGCAACAAATCCAGTCCTGAAATCACTACAGACCTCCAAACTTCATGTGGCCTTCAGATTAGCTCAAGAACAGTGCACAGAGAGCTTCATGGAATGGTTTTCCATGGTTAAGCAGCTGCATCCAAGCCTTACCTCACCTAGCCCAGTGCAAAGCATTGGATGCAGTGGTGTAAAGCACACCACCACTGGACTCTAGAGCGGTGGAGACATGCTTTCTGGAGAGGCAAATCACACATCATGACCCAGCCCATGACTGACCCCAGATAAACCGAAGAAAATGGATGGATGGATGAATGATTTATAACTTTGTCTTAGATTTTTACTTTTACTGAGATGGGAGTCATGAATTGTAGAACAACATGCATCATTCATAATGGGGCATAAAGAGGATTTAGTTTTCAGTGAGCTAGCTAACTAGCCGAGGATTAGTGACGTTGGGCTAGTTGAGAAATAATGATCTGCAACTTGGTGGCTAGCTACAAAGCTAAGGGTAGTCTAATTAAAACATCCTGATACTAAGCTTAATGTCTACATGAGGTCAGCCTGAAACATTTAAATATTTGCTATCTGGGATGCTGTGAGTGCATGTACCCCAGTCTATACAGTAAGTCTTTTTTAAAAACTTTATTTTAAAGACATCATATACTCAAATAGCAACAGGAGACAAAGCAGGTCATTACGTCAGTATTTTACAAGTCTCTGCATTTCATTTTGCAGATTGAGGAGGCTCTCTGCTGGCCATTTAAAAAACAAAAAAAGGGAAAGTTTAAGGCACTGGCTTCACTTTTCAGACCGTCATCTTACTTAGGAAAAAGTTAATTTTCATTTACTTACGATGGTGTGAGCTGCAGCATGCGGATACCTATTAATTTTTTCTTTAGTGGTGAATTTCCTAGAGGCAAATAAACAAATTCATGGCTTTGTGAGTGAATGAATGTGATTATGCACTGAATTCCTGGAGGCTGTGACAAAAGCATAAGTGCCTGCTCACCACTGGTTTGTCTGTTGAAGGAATCAGCAAGAAACTGACGTATTCTGTTCACGGGGATGGCAAAAGAGATTCCAGCAGCCACTTTCAGAGTATTTATGCCTATTACCTCTCCATCCTGTTAAAAACACACAATGGAAGGAGAGCTGTGTTGCTGTAGTTTTCAAATATTTCACAGCTTTGCCTCATGAAGAACCAAAAACAGCAGAGTACTGTGCCTGTTTCTTGCACTGCACACAACACAGTGTTCTTTTTACCCATAATGCAAATCATCAGTCTTGGTTATTGTCATAACTTATCTATATTTTCACAATGAAGGGGAAAAAAATGCAGTGTCGGTATGGCAACTATTCTCTGTTAGGAAAAAAAGGCAAGCTGGAGGTAGCAACCTTGATAAATGAATGTATGATCTATATGATTTTATTCTACAGTAACAAAGCAAAGGCATCCATTATCAGGTCTTGTCCTAAAATATTTTGTGGGAGGCTTAATTCTCAACCTAAGGGAGCAGAATGGAGATGCTGGGTATTAAATAAAACAATATCATGACCTCAGTCCACACTGTCATAAATAAAACAAGAAAAATCGCCTACATAGCAAGAAGCATAACAAACATGCAAATGGCCTGATCTTATCTCTTAATACGTGATGGCACTATAAATCCTCTTACCAAGTTTACAAGCGGTCCACCAGAGTTTCCGTACTGTGAATAAAAACAACATCTTCTTACCGATTGCTAATTTAGAAGAAAAGCGTAAAGGTGGATCAAATGAAATGTAGCACTGGGTTTGTAATGCTAATTGTGCTCTCACTCACATTTATGATGGCGTCAGTTTGGATGTAGTCCATGTCAGAGTCCTTGAAGCCCAGCTCCAGGCCATTGCGATTGGCAGTGCTGACAATGCCGGTGGTGACAGTATTCTGCAGGGAGAAGGGGCTTCCCACTGCCACCACGAATTCACCTGGACGCAGGTCTGACGACTGGCCGAGACGCAGCACAGGCAGGGGACCCTGAAAGTGAGCCCCAAAGAGACATGACAGGACAACAGATCAATTTAATGAGTTGGGCAGGGACACATTCTGGCTAAAATGCATCCACTATTCAAATCATTAGCTTTGAGGTCAGCATGCTAGCTGCAATAACTACAGGTCAGAATAAATTGAATAGAAGGTCAGTGAAGCTGCACACAGTTGCCCCGCTGCACTTGGTCCCAGTGTGTTGTCTGCTTTGTTAACAGTTCTATGAGAATTCAAGCAAAAGGTTTCATTCTAAGCTTTGCTGGCAGATAAGTAACCTGATTTTAAAATGTTATCTCATTATCTCAACCATGCCTGCAATTCAGCCTCAAAATGTAAATCACTTGAGCTGTCTGACTGGTCAACAAACACAGTACATCCAAAGTCAAGGGAAATGGTGCTGCTCTGTAGGTTGTATTGTTTTACTCCATTGTTGAACTACAATTTTGGCTGATACTACGTGTAGCTTTTCTTAGGGCAAACTTGAAATAACGGTAAGAGGTGAAACTAGGTGACCTTTGAGTATCCTATGGTAGAATTTTTCTTAAAATTGTGGTCACACTGTACAGGCTGCATTTACACCTGCTGGAAATGACTAACTTCAGGGTCTGAAAAGTGAAGTCAACATGAAAAGTGTCTTAAGCTTGCATTCCTTGTGATGACCAGTAGGGGGGTCTTAGACATCAGGGAACACTTTCCAAATGAGTTTATGCTCTCAATCACAAGTTTGAAATCTTACTGAATACAACATATAAATTTTGCAAATTAGAGGTAAAAAAGGGTGGGTGTGTTTTAGGAAGGTCTACCTTGTGATTGACAAGTCGTTGATGTATTAATGAGTGTGCACTGTCCCTTGATTTTCTCAGTCAGATACACCCCTCACTTCTCACATACAATTTAAAAACATTATGGTGGCTGTGTTTATCTTTTATATACACTCACACCCACTTCTCACTGTGAGTTCACTGGACTGTGCGATTGGATTCATACAGACTCTGAACTTGGAAGATGGTGTTTGGTGCATCAGACATTTCTGTGTCATATGGACCTTCATGCAAAAATTTCTAGACAAGTTCAGGGATGCACTGCAAAAAGTATGCATGAAACTGGCTTCCTATTCAGAAGAGCAGGTAATTAAAGTGCTTCTCAGCAGCTATGTTGGAATTCTTTTGTTAAATTACATCCTGCAGTCATGCACATAGTGGCTGTTTTCTCTAAGACCAAAAAAAGCCTGAAAATAATGTCATGCTGTTATAATAGCAGGGACAATGTTAGGAAGTTGCTTTTAGTACTACCACTGCTTTTGGGAGCATTTCGGTTTGGAGTTTGCACATTCTCACTGTGCATGTGTGGGTTTCCTCTGGGTGTTCCAGCTTCTTCTCACAGTTCAGAGACATGCAAGTTGGGATAATTGGCTATGGCTGTAAGGTGAATAAAGTGATTGACAAATGTAGAATGACTAAAGTGCTTTGATTGACTAGTAGAAACGACCTGAATGATCTGAACCTAAGTGATATTTTGTGATTGGACTTCTGTGCTAACCACAGTTTGTCCATAACAAGCACCATGTTTGAACATAAGGATGTCCATAAGTGCATGTGGCACCAGAGCACCCTAGGTTGCAGGTTGATGATCGATTTTATAATTAGAACTGCAGCCGTATGCTCTGGGCACTCGGGTGGAGAAGGAAGCTGAGCTGGTCTGGTGGTAAGTCGGATCAGGTGGTGTGGGAGGATGCCGGACAGACCTGCTGAGCCCAAATGTAGTTTTCTAGTGAGGGTGTACTGGGAGCATCTGGCAGAGGCCCCTGTCCACAAAATCTCATGAGATTCACACCTCTGGCAGAACTTTGACAGCATTCTGAAGGAGGCTGGGGACATCAAGTCTGAATGGACTATGTTCTGCATGTCCACTGCTGAGGCAGCAGTGCGGCTGCGAGGTGGTTGCTGCCTGTCACAGTGGTAATCCACAAACCAGATGGTTGACACCGAAGCTGAAGAGGGGTTTGATCAGGCTTGGTTAGCTTTGTGAGACTGTGGAGGTATACTCCAAGACTGTGGAGGTAGACTCTTTAAGGTAGCGGACTGGTAGGCAGGTCTATGCCAGGGTACTGGAGAGGAGTCTGTTCTTTTGTCAAACCTTGGATTCAGGAGGAACAATGCACTTTTCAGCTGTGGAATGCTGAAACAGCTCTTTATCCTCTCAAGGATATTCGAGTGTGCAGAGGAGTTTGCCCAACTAGTCCACATGTGATTTGTGGACTTGGAGAAGGGATTCAACCACATCCCTCAGAGTATCCTGTGGGATGTGGGGGTGTCTGGCAATGAGAACTTGGTCAACAAGTCAGACTTGTTCCTGATGGGTGTTGGAGTTTACCAGGGCTGCCCTTTGTCACAGATTCTGTTCATAATTTTAATGGACAGAATTTCAAGTTGGAGCCAAGTGGTGGAAGGCTTCCACCTTGGTGGCCTCAGGATCTCATCTCTACTTTTTGCAGATTATGTGGATCTCTTGGCTGTTGGTGGTGGACTCCAGCTTGCATTGGAATGGTTCACAGCTGAGTGTGAAGCAGCAGGAATGAGAATTAGCATCTCCAAGTCCAAGGCCATGGTTCTCAGCAGGAAAAGGGTGGAGCGCCCACTCTGGATGAGGAACGAGTTACTACTCTAAGTGGAGGAGTTTAAAATCTTGAGATCTCGTTCATGAGTGAGGGGAGAGGGAAACGGAGATTGACAGACAAATTGGTGCAGCATCTGCAGTGATGCAGACGATGTATCAGTTGTGGTGAAAAGAGAGCTGAGCATAAAAGTGAACCTATCAGTTTACCGGTAGAGCTACATCCCTACCATCACCTATAGTCACAATTGCTGGGTAACGACCAATAGAATTAAACTGTGGATACAAGGAACGGAAATAAGCTTTCTCCGAAAGGTGGCTGGACTCAGCCTTAGAGATAGAATGGGAAGATCAGTAATTTGGAAGAGACTCAGATTAGAGTCACTACTCCACATTGAAAGGACGCAGTTGAGGTGGTTTGTGCAACACCTTTGCTTTGTCTGCCTGTTTAATTAGGATGTCTCCTTGGCTCCTCCTGAGTGAGGTGTTCCGGGAATGACCAACTGGAAGGAGGTGCCAGGATAGGCCCAGGACATGCTGGGGAGATTACATCTCTCAGCTGGCCTGGAAAAACCTTGGTGTTCCCCCAGATGAGCTGGAGAAGATGATTGGGGAGAGGGAGGTCTGGGCTTCTTGGCTACTACCCCTGCGACTCAGCCCCAGGTAAGCGGTAGAAAATGGATTGAGGGATGGATAAGACTAGAAAAGCACTATATAAATTTATACATTACTAATATGGATTTTTTCCTTGAAAAAAATGTGTAATTCTTCTTGTAGCTTTTGGAGTTTATGCCCAAATAATAATAATTATTATTCCCTATTGCAACATCATTCTAAAAAATTCTCATCACATAAACCTAGGTCTTTTTTTCTTCTTGGGTTTTTTATTTATACAGTGCCTTGTGAAAGTATTCGGCCCCCTTGAACTTTTCAACCTTTTGCCACATTTCAGGCTTCAAACATAAAGACATAAAATTTTAATTTTTTTGTGAAGAATCAACAACAAGTGGGACACAATCGTGAAGTGGAATGAAATTTATTGGATGTGTCAAACATTTTTAATAAATAAAAAACTGAAAAGTGGGGCGTGCAATATTATTCGGCCCCCTTGCGTTAATACTTTGTAGCGCCACCTTTTGCTGCAATTACAGCTGCAAGTCTCTTGGGGTATGTCTCTATCAGTTTTGCACATCGAGAGACTGAAATTCTCGCCCATTCTTCCTTGCAAAACAGCTCGAGCTCAGTGAGGTTGGATGGAGAGCGTTTGTGAACAGCAGTCTTCAGCTCTTTCCACAGATTCTCCATTGGATTCAGGTCTGGACTTTGACTTGGCCATTCCAACACCTGGATACGTTTATTTGTGAACCATTCCATTGTAGATTTGGCTTTATGTTTTGGATCATTGTCTTGTTGGAAGATAAATCTCCGTCCCAGTCTCAGGTCTCTTGCAGACTCCAACAGGTTTTCTTCCAGAATGGTCCTGTATTTGGCCCCATCCATCTTCCCATCAATTTTGACCATCTTCCCTGTCCCTGCTGACGAAAAGCAGGCCCAAACCATGATGCTGCCACCACCATGTTTGACAGTGGGGATGGTGTGTTCAGGGTGATGAGCTGTGTTGCTTTTACGCCAAACATATCGTTTTGCATTGTGGCCAAACAGTTCGATTTTGGTTTCATCTGACCAAAGCACCTTCTTCCACATGTTTGGTGTGTCTCCCAGGTGGCTTGTGGCAAACTTTAAACGAGACTTTTTATGGATATCTTTGAGAAATGGCTTTCTTCTTGCCACTCTTCCATAAAGGCCAGATTTGTGCAGTGTACGACTGATTGTTGTCCTATGGACAGACTCTCCCACCTCAGCTGTAGATCTCTGCAGTTCATCCAGAGTGATCATGGGCCTCTTGGCTGCATCTCTGATCAGTCTTCTCCTTGTTTGAGATGAAAGTTTGGAGGGACGGCCGGGTCTTGGTAGATTTGCAGTGGTCTGATCCTCCTTCCATTTCAATATGATTGCTTGCACAGTGGTAAATGGACTAGTTCTTATATAGCGCTTTTCTACTCTTCTGAGCACTCAAAGCGCTTATACAACATGCTTTACATTCACCCATTCACACCCATTCATGCAAGCACTTCCATGATTAACTAAGCTAAGTGCTTTATTATCTAACATTCACACACATTCAACCTCCGACGGTTGGTTGCGTCGGAGAGCAACTTGGGGTTAAGTATCTTGCCCAAGGATACATTGGCATGCTGCCTGAGGTAGCCAGGAATCGAACCGCCGACCTTCCGATCAGTTGGTGACCCGCTCTACCTCCTGAGCTACAGTGCTCCTTGAGATGTTTAAAGCTTGGGAAATCTTTTTGTATCCAAATCCGGCTTTAAACTTCTCCACAACAGTATCTCGGACCTGCCTGGTGTGTTCCTTGGTCTTCATGATGCTCTCTGCACTTGGAACAGAACCCTGAGACTATCACAGAGCAGGTGCATTTATACGGAGACTTGATTACACACAGGTGGATTCTATTTATCATCATCAGTCATTTGGGACAACATTGGATCATTCAGAGATCCTCACTGAACTTCTGGAGTCAGTTTGCTGCACTGAAAGTAAAGGGGCCGAATAATATTGCACGCCCCACTTTTCAGTTTTTTATTTGTTAAAATTTGTTAAAAAAGTTTGACACACGTTTCTCAGTGCATGAGTAACAGGCATACAGATTATAGGTCTATCCTTCATATCAGCGTCACCTGCCCTCACCTCAGCGTAGCTCATGTCGCCTAGCAACCGTGACAGTACAAAGCACAGCTGTGGAGATGACGGAAGAGACTACGCTGGTGGATGGGAAATTGAAATACAAGAAACTTCCAGATGGAAGTACAAACAAAAATGCTGTTATTTGCACTTTATGCAGGAAGGAGTTTGCTTATCACAGGAGCACTTCCACCCTTCGTTGGTCTGTGCAGTAGACTGGTGGGAAAATAAACAAGATTTTTAAGTTTAAGCTTATGTATATTGATTCATTCATCAACCAAAGTTAAATTAATATTTCTCATGTTAAATATTGAAATTTGATTAAAATGTGATTAATTTCGATTAATTAATTACAAAGCTTCTAATCGATTAGATTCATTTTTCTAATCGCATCCCACCCCTAATATATAATATATATATATTATTTGGTGAGTGTAAGCCAAACTAAACTAAGCTTTAGCTTTAACTTTAGCTTTGCCTGGTTCCTCCTATGCCAGGCTCAGGCCATTCATCTTTGGTGTGGGTTATAATGCTTAAACTAAAATATAGCTGCAACTCCCAGGGTGTGGAGGCTTATGTTACAGCAAATTCGCCTTTTAGGCAAGCTTTACAACACATTCTACAAAGAATGTATCACAGAGAGATAAAGCATTGTACAACTGTCACCACTCCCAGGTTGTTAAAAAGAGAAACCTCCTTCACCTTTAGAGCAGTCAAATCCAGTGATACTTCTTGTTAACTTCTTATGATCTTGAGGTGTTCCTGTATTCAGATCAGCACTAAAGATGTTAATCATGTGCTTCATGCTGAGTGGAGTCTGACTGAAGTGGTTGGGAGTAGAGCACCTGCTACCATACAAAGCAGCCAGTTGCATATGAGCATGTCTAAGTTGCGACATGTTTTATTCAAAACAGCTCTCATAAGTATACACACACACACACAGAAAAAAAAATAGCTGGGGCTTTGAATTCATGAAACATGAACAAATACCACCCCAAAGGAACACAAATTGGCCATGTTAAGGAACAGAGTCTAATTTTGGTAGGCAAAAGCCCTTGATGACGCTCTCCATGGATTTCTCCCCACTTTGGGTGCAGGATTAATACACTTTGATGTTAGGCTCTGATGACAAACTGCAAGGCTAGAGGAAAAGGAAGACTGATTTATTCTAAAACCCTTGAGGAGCTGAGCAAAAACATCAGGGCACTCACATCTGGTTCAATCTTGATGAGCGCAATGTCCATCTTCTGATCCACATCTCTGACCGCAGCATCATAATGCACACCACTTTTCAGCTCAACTTTTATCCGCTGCTTGTTGGTAAGCACGTGAGCATTTGTGACAATCCACCCATCCACTGACACTACAAACCCAGACCCACTCGACACAGAGACCTCCTCATTGGAATATGGTACTCTAGCAAAAAAATAGAAGAAAAGTCAAGGCCATGTTGTAACTACAAGAACACTAACAATTGTATCTAAAACAGCATTTTTTTTAAAATTTATTTTTAAACCTGTCCTGTCCAGCAGCTTAAGCAAGCAAAATTATTGTCTGCATGCTCCATTGTGCCAAACAGCTTTGATGTGCCAAGAGGAGCTGTATTATATGCTCATCTTGTTATTATTTATTTATTTTTCTTTATTAAGCTTTAAACTGTATGGCCCAACTATACCAGAACTGACAGGCGAAAGTGCCGGGGGGGGGGGGTGCACCTATGATAGAATACTAAAGCACACAAATAAAAAGAGGACGGAGCAAATAACCAACAACAACAGCAGCTAACAGCACCTGAAAGAGAAGTAAAGGCAAACACTCTTGTTCTGTTGTTTGGTGTGTGTGTGTGTGTTTGTCATGAAACGTACTTGGTATAGAGGGTGAGAAGCCACAACAGCGCCCCCCCAGAGCCAGAGATAGCTAAAGATAGACCCACAAGCCCCAGGCCACCCACCTCCCCCACGGGCACCAAAGACCGAGACCACCCACCTCGATGACAGCTGCGTGCCCAACCAAAGAGGAGGAGGAGGGTGACCACAGCAGGGTGCCCCGCGGCACACAGAGCCGGCGACGACGGGCAGCCGCCATCCCCACACAAGCTTGGGGGAGGGTCCACAAGACCCCAGGCTCCTAAGAGCCGCCAGACACCGAGCAGAGGCCCCCATGCACAGAAGCAGCCCGCCCCCACCCGAACCACAACCCCCAATTGAGCAGGCCAACAGCCATGCCAAAACACCCAGCCCTGCACCCCAGAACCACCAAGTGAGACCCCCCCCAGGGTGGGCAGCAACGACCAGCGGGGAGTAAGCATGTCCCACAAGGGGTGAGGCACAGCAAACCCCAGGCCCAGGAAAAGCCATATATGCACGCACCTGCACATGCAGCATTTAAAGTGCTACTCACTTTTGGTGCTTTGGTTTAGTTTTACCTTTGAAAAAGTTCCAGGTGGACCACAGCTGGGACAATCTTATCCACCACATCTGCAATGAAGTTAAACTTGTAGCGCATACTTCCTGGATGCTGTACCCCTTTCAGCATAAAAGAAAATACATAAAAGGTTAAAGGTACTTCTTTTCAGATTTAAAAAAAAAAAACTTCCAAAATACATAAGACTATCAAAAGAATGCAAAGAAACAACCACACTGACTTTATCACCAACACAGCTATGCATTGTTATGAAGAGATGTTAGGTGATATAGCAGCCAGCTCACTGAAAAACTTTTTTCTTTACAGTTGCAATATGGCAATAGGCAATTTGTCTTGAATGAATGTCAGTGAAGGTTTTTTGAAAAAAAAATTGAGGAGGGCAATTACAAAAATTACCTTTAAATAGCAGTGAAGCTCTGAAAATGGCTGCTCAGTCTTTGGTGAGAGTCAAGTGACCAACATTTGTTTCACACAATACTGATAACAAGCTAATCTGCACACATTAGTACTCTTGATTGATCCATGTTGGCTGATCGGCAATCATTACAATGTAGGGCTGCACCTAGAGTTATTCAAATCATTTGATTATAAAAAATCCTTGATTTGTTTTAACTCTGCAGCACTCAGGTGACTCCAGGTAAGCAGAGTGTTTCATCCACATTAATAGCATTAAAATTCTCCGTCGCTGCAACGGATTTCCGTCATTTGGGAAAATGACCCTTTAACACTGAGTGGATCGTTGCTGACACGTTTTTCCACGCCTCCATACTTTCTACACCCATGACTGTGTGTGTGTGTGTGTGTGTGTGTTGTGCTCGCTGGGCTGTTCAGCTGTTTGCTACCAGAACGGATCACTATCACCGCAATTTGCTAGCAGCCGCTGCCATTAGCGGCTGCTAGCAAACAATCATTTGATAATGGCGGAAAACCCTGTGCAGTACCGAGGGGCTCTGTCAAAATATTTTTTATGCTTTTAATCCCTGATTAGTGACTAAAAATAGACCTGCAATAGGAACATATTTAGGAGGACACTTGTGAATGCAAAGCATTACAACATTGAGTGCATGTAGCCCACAGTTTTTTTTTCAATAAAAACACTGATAACACAACAGCAGCAGTTGTTTTAGGTGCACTCTGTCTGCACACACATGGCACGTGCAAAAAGGTGGAGCCGTTACTGTGATGGTGAGCTCAGGTGGAGGGAAAGAAAATGTTTTCTAGTGTCCAAAGCAGCAGCGCTTTTTTCTGTAACCACCATTAAACCTTTACTGGGAAACAGCTTCACCAACCACATGATCGCAGCCCTATTACAATGGTACATAAAAGCTAATAGTGACTGTAGGTTTGTCCCAGATTCAACGGACTGCAAGTTGCAGCAATTATATATAAACTGTTCGATGATAAGTAATTAAGTTGCATGGTTCTCTTAGCTTAAATAAATACTAAAAACTCAGAATGGAGATCCTTATATCAACAGCTACTTAATCTCAGAGTAAAAAGACTCAAAAAACTGAAAGCAACAAACATCTTCAGCTCTTTTAATGTTTGGTCAAAACCCAGATTACTTTCATTTCTGGTTTGTCTCATTAATCAGACCTGTTACAGATTCTTCTTTGAAGCAGCAGAGCAGGTTATTTATGGATGTTTAACAGATGTGAAATTGTAAAATAAAATGAATGAGGCAAAACTCAACATAGGCCACAAGAAAACTTTCTTGGGATTTTAGAGAGGTCTCAACTAGATCGAATGCAGTCACTTAGTTGTTATCGAGTCAATTGTGCTTTTACTCCCATTAGAAGCCAACATGTCAGCTGAGAGAAAGAACCATTCTCTGCCCTGCAGTTGTTTTGCTGTGTTGGTGTTTCCTGCCTTCAGCCAGCACACCTACACCTAGATGGACTAATTTTCTCAGTCACCTATTCAGGATTCCAACATTTATATCAGCACCTTTGCTTTGTTTGCCTGTCCGGACATACAGACCTAAAAACTTGGTTTAAACAGACCCCTCTGTCTCTAAATGTTACAGTACTTATCAGGCAAGTAGTGGCACATCATTACTCTGCCCAGAGCTTGTATAGCTGTTAATTTCACTGGGATCACAGACTATCTTTGTTAGCTTACACAAAAGCACATACCAAAACCACCCATATATTTTTTTTTTGCTCATACAGATGAGCAAATGATACCAAATGAATTTGATGCTTGGGTGCTCCAGAGAAGACATGGAGTTCACCGCCTCAGGGCCATATCTCCCAGGCTCTCCTCCTTAGCTCCATATACAAACTTGTTGGTCTGAAGCCGCCATGTTCTCTGACTGAAGGCTGCACTTCCAAAGTTGCACAAATGAACTTGTCTCTGCAGAAATGGTCTTAAATGCAAAACAGTGTGTGCTGCATTGACAGGATAAATGTGTAGCTTTCACTATTCTCTCAATTACAATGCACCACATTGCCAGCTTGTGTGTCTGTGCATCTTCCAGCAGATGAATACAGTTTACATTTGACGTCCCAGTTAATTTGCTGTTGAGTCTCCACATACTGATCACACATTAAATTCAATATTTCTATTTCATCCATTGTTTTAACCTTTTGTTAAGCCTTAAATATACTAACATAAATAAAAATAATGTAAAAATAAAAAGGCCTCTATCTAGAAATTTGGAAACAGGAATGCAAAATGTCCACCATTTTGATCCAGACTGAAATAATCTGAGTGTAGGGGCCATTTTGCTGGCATGGTGTGTCTGTCCACTTAGAGCAAATAAAGATGACAGCAAATTGCTACAAAGATGAAACATCTCTCCTAGGATGACTTAACAATAATGGAACTCACATGCTATGGCCTTTGTGATTCCAAATCTCAGCACAACTGAAGGATGTTTTAGATGTTACTGTCCATCATTACCATCCTCAAAACACCAAATGACAGAATATCTTAAAAGAATGACATTCTACCCTCCAGTTTCAATCACATTTTATTCATACAAACAAGCTAAATGCAACTTAAAGTGCTTTACACGCCGCTGAAGATATGCCCCTCTGCAAATAACACCCGTATTTTCACCACCTGGTATTCTACATACAGACAGTAGGGCACATAAATATTGGGTCAAATAATCAATTTTTGTTTAGGTGATGCTCTCTCTCTCTCTCTCTCTCTCTCCCACACACACACACACACACACACACACACAGAATCTTCATCTTGTATCAACAGACAGTGTAGCTGTAAATATGCCAATATTTCTTGCCTGTTTCCTGATCACCTCGGTTACCGAGCAGCAGCAGTAGGTGATGAAATGTAGTGACAGGCCTCTAATATACACACCGCTATCTGCAAGCACAGGGCAGCACTGTCCTCACCTTATCTTCTCTAGACTGCTAGTAATGAGGTCAGGGTTTCTAATTTAAACTTTATTTTCAGTCCTACTTCAAGTGCTAGATACTATTAGAATACTTAATTTAAATATTGGTTAAATCTTATTATAATGTGGTTTCTAATATGTTGATGGTCAAGTGGCATATTGGTCATTTTATATTTACAATTAGAAGAAGGAGAAGGCATAGACTGTATATAAAAGATGAATGTAGCTTCTAGGTCTGAAACGTGAAGCCAAAAAGTGACTTAAACCACCAGTGCTAACCACCACGCCACCGTGTTGCTAAACTTAAAGATATAATACATATTCCAGCAAAAATTTGTTTCAATATTACAATATTAACAAAACTCATTAAATCAAAACCATTTTAAGCATGATGTGTTTCTACAAATACTGCATAATTACAAGGTACTTGCATCATTTTATACTCGTGTGTGCGGGAATATTACTCATGTGCTTTGAAAAACTGAAGAGGAAATACAATCTCTCTAATAATAGGGCTGCAACAATTCATCTATATTATCACTGACTTCGACTACAAAAATTAGTTGACGAGGATTTTTAACGTCAAAGCATCATATTTGAAAAGCCATCCACCCATTTTCCGAACTTGATGGATTGATGGATATTTTCATTTAAAAATAAAAATTGCATTCACTTTAATATGCATGTTTGATATTTATTGTGATCGTGATATTAATGTTAAAATCTGATTAGTTTCAAACTGGTATTTTTATGGGTCATTATTTCAATTGAGAGAAGAGACAACGAAGTGATATTCACAGGTGGGCAAGCTTAAACAGGTGAGGTAAGATTGAAATAATCATTGACTAATCAATACAATTGACAGATTACTTGACTACTCAAATAATCTTTAGTTGCAGCCCTATCTAGTATAGATATTAGTTGTTTTGTACACTGTACCTGGCTTTATACAAAGGTGGTTCTGGTATGACCTCTGCGATGTATTCACTAAAATCATGGGAATAAATATTCCTTTGGATCATGAACTGTGTTTACTGGGAAATTTGACAAAGGTCAGTGGAGGACGGAAACACCAAGTAAAATTTATAGAGGTCGCCTTGTGTGTAGCCAGGAAATGTATTGCAACCAAATGGAAATCTGACTCCCCTCTCTCCACTAGACCTCAGAAAGGTAGAGTTGTATTCCTTTAGAACAGCCATTCCAAAAGTCAATAGTGCTGCAGCCCACTTAAAAACCACAAAATCTCATGGGGCCCACCATAAATCTTTACTCTAGCCAAAATACCAGTCAAACTTTTGACTGGTACTGTACAAGAGAAAATAATGTTGTTACTTGAAGATTTTATTCAAAAAACAAACAACACAGGCTGCAGGCTATAAATTGCTAATGCTACACAGTCATATGTTAAGTGCTAATGCCAATCTGTGACCCACTTACAACTGGGATGCAAACTTCAATACAAGAGCAGTAAATTTAGGTCAAAGTAATGAATAATATAAAAGACTAACCACCTCGTGTTATCAGTTTTAATTAATTTTTATATAAATAATTAAATTTATGTAACTGTGTGTAAATGTGTAACTGTACATATGTGTAAGTAATTTCAAACTGATATTCTGTTCAATACTGCAGCCCACCTGCTGTACCTTCGCAACCCACCAGGGTGCCCCAGCCCACACGTTGGGAACCACTGCTTTAGAAAAATTACACACAGCCTACAAAGACGGTATGATGTGTTCTTGAAAATGATGCCTTATTTAGAGTATATTACATTATTAAATGAGACTTAAAGATGTTACCTTACATAATGTTACTGTACATTTTTCAATTTGGTAATTGTTTTTTTGTGTTACATGTATCTACATTGTGTTGATTTTTTTTTTTAACCAACCTATTTTTTTTTGCTGTTTTTTTTAATTTTGTTGTATTATTGTTGAACAGTTTCAAAAATAAAATATAAAAAACACTGGTGACGTGGGCAGTAGTTGGTGGTAGTGGGTCTCAATGGCTGTTGTGATGCGTCCGAGTGTGACGGCTCTGAGTTACCGCTGCTGGCTAATGCCGCTGTTTCTACAGCGCTGTGAAAGGGAACACCAAGTGCTCAAAAGTCTTTTCTTGCCAGTACATAGCCTCTCCTTCAGCAAGACTTGTAGTGGCTCCTTGTGGCGACACATGGAACCTGAGGACCAGTGGCGCAAAAAGTGGGTATGCACTATATTCAATGCATAGGGGCGCCGCACGAGGGGGGGGGGTGCCAAACTGATGCGGGGAAATTATTTCTCTAGTCAACATTTTCATTATTCAATAGCTGTGCATATGATGATCATGATCAATAATAGAGGCACGGCGCTGATTAGGTGCCCCTGAGTTACAATATAAATTATATTGAGAGGGTGTGATGTGAGTGTGTGTCTGTCTTAGTGTGTGTGTGTGTGTGTGTGGTGGTGGTGGGGGGGAATTGTCTGCATACACCTCAGAAAGTATATAGCTGCGCTCCTGCTGAAGCCCTTGCGGTTTAGGCTAAACTACATGGGATTCGGGTGGTTTGGCTCCCAGATCCATGGTACGCAGGTTCACCGACATTTGGATACACCCCGGTGCCTAGAAACCAAACTACCAGCTATAGGTTTAATAGCTCCACTGTCTTGTGGACCCTTGGAGAAAGGGAAAGACTAAGAGAGCACATGCAGAAAGAAAATCTGGAGCCAGAATCCCAAAAGCAGCCTGTTGCTGCACACAGCTTCGGCCTGGCAATACCTGTGATGTCACTGGAACCATGTATACTGGCTTCTGTCTTTCCTATAGACTCTTTTAGTGATGTGGAAAGGGGAGACCCACTGAACGGGTAACAGCCTGTCTTGCATACTCTTCTAACTAGGCCCTGCATACTAGAGAGGTTACTCCAGCTTCGCTATACAATGTTAAGCACGGGAAGCAGCAGTTAATGGTTTTAAATATTCTGCTTGATTGGTGTAGAGCTAGATGCCAGGGGCTGCTTCTGATGGTAGGAGGGGATCATCGAGCCTCACTGGGCAGCTACCACCCACCTTAAGTTGGGCAGCCCCCAGGCCAGTAAGGTACTGCCTCAAGCTGGGCACTTGTGAGAACCATGACACCAGGTTTCTCTGACAACCTCCAAGATATCAGCAACACTCCCAAGACCACAGCCATGGTCTGTGGTCTTGGGAGTGTTGCTGATGTTGGTGTTGGTCCAAAAGCTGAACAGACTGCAGTTGGACATCATCATCCTCCAAGAAACTAGATTTCTGGACTTTGGATGTGTGAGATAGAAAGAATTCACCTTCCTCTGAAAGGAGAGAGCAAGCAACAAAACCAGAGACCATGGAGTGGGGTTCACTGTCAGGAACGGACTGCTGGGATCCATCATCCCACCTTCAGAAGGAACCAAGCAAATCTTGTCTGCCTAGTTCAACACCCCAGCTGGACCCCCCCCCTGCCTCCTGCCCAGCACTTACGCCCCAATGCTGATCTGACTGCATGCCTTGGGATTTTTGGCACTGGGAGGTTAAATGAGAGCAGTCAGGAACTGCTGGAATGGCGTTGCCAGCACAACTTGTGTGTCGTCAACTCCTACTTCAACACCAAAGCTCAACACAGTCTCCTGGAGACACCCCTGGTCCAAGCCCTGGCACCAACTTGACCTGATCCTCACCAGATGCCCCAGCCTACCAAACATCAGGCTCACCCACACCTACCACAGTGACTGTGACTCTGACCACTCCTTGTCTATAGCAAGGTCAAGCTGTGCGCAAAGAGAGTGTGCCGTACTAAAAAAGAAGAGCAGACCTAGCATCAACACCAGCAAGACTACCAATCAGGGAAAGGTCAAGGAATTTGCTGCTGCTCTGGAGAAATCCTTGCCAGACTGACCATCAGCAAATGCCTGTGACATGTGTGAAAACATTTCAGAGACGCACTGTACAATGCTACTGGAGACCTTTGGCAGAAAGACGATAGAAAGGCAAAGACATGAGACCTGTCACTGAGGAGAAAAAGATTGCCTTAGCCATGTGCAAAGCCAGCCCTAGCAAGAGAAATATGCAATTCCTTCAGGGTCCCCACAACAAAGTCCAGCAGACTGCCAGGTGCTGTGCCAGTTACTATTGGCTACAGCTCTGCTCCAGGTCACAGCAGACACTGGTAATATCAGGGGGATGTATGATAGTATCAAGCTGGCCCTGGACCCAACCCAGAAGAAGACTGTCCCCCTCAAGTCTACTACAGGCAAGGTGATCCAGGACTGGACCAAACAGATGGAGTGCTGGGTAGAGCACTACTCCAAGCTCTACTCCATGGAAAACGTGGTCTCTATAGATGCTCTGAATGCCATCAAGTGCCTGCCTGTACAGGTTGAGTTGGACAGCAAATCAACAGTCCAAGAGCTGAATGAAGGTCTAGACTCCTTTGCCCCTGGTAAAACACTTGGAAAAGACAGCATTTCTGCCAACGTCCTTAAGAGCTGCAGGAAGACCCTTATCACAGAACTGCACAAGATTCTGTCCCTCTGCTGGGGAGAAGGTGAAGTACCCTCTACAAAAATAATGGCAATAGAAATGACTGCAACAACTACCGTGGCATCTGGGGAAACTGTTTGACCGAGTCACACTGAAGAGACTCCAAAACCTGGCAGAGAAGTTTTACTCCAAATCCTAATGTGGTTTCTGCAAAAATAGGGCCACCTTCGATACGGTCCTCTCCCTATGCCACCTAAAAGAGAAAAAAAACCAACTGCAACTGAACATGGATAGGGCAGGATGGGAAAAAGAAGAGGATATATTTGGGAGGCAGCGTGATGCTGGGATTCTCTCAGGAGGATGAAAAGCCATCAGTGGAGAATTTGTGAATGCACTGTTTCATGTTGCATGAATCTGCAGAGCATTAAGAGGCTCTCTGTATCAGAATATTCCAGGAAGACAACTTTTCCCAATTTAGATAATTTTCAGTCCTATATTCTGTGGAATGGCTTATTAGTTTTCTGAGTGAAATTAAAAAGCCCACGTGATGATGAGTGGCCACGAACCAAAGAAAAAAAAATCTGATATTTCAATTTGGCAAGGGTATGTTTACAGGGATATTTTCAGCATGACAGGAGCAGAAACTGAACAGTTGAGGTTCAAGTTTGAATAATTCCAAAAAGTGTGAAACCTACACAAATTTGGTTAAAACATGAAGGAACATCTCTTCCTCCTCAACACCTGCTAACTTCTCAGATGATTCATAGATTGAAACTCAAAACCTTGATGCTATGTGGCAGCAGTGCTAACCACTTTATCATCACTAGTATGTGGGAACAATATGTTTTGATTATCCAGAGGGCCATACAAATAAGCTCACTAGGCAACACCCAATCAGGCATAATATCCCAGGAGAAACCTAGTTTATGTAGATATGTGAGCACTTAAATGGAACTCCCAGACACTTGTTTTCCTCTGAAATATTTATTGAATCCCAATGTTTCTGTCTGACAATAAATAAATAAATTAATATCTCAGCAGTAGATGGGCAGAATTTTGTCCTCCAATGCACCTGACTTGTTGCTCACTCAGGTGTGCTGAGATTTTGAACAATAGCTGTATATACAAATTGCATAAACACATCTTTTGTTAAAAAGATTATGCCTGATTGTTAACACCACACTATTAACTGGCACTGTATAAATTATTTCATCCTTAACAAACTATTAACTCTTTGTTAGAACAAAACGGTAAAGTGCAACAGAAATGTGTTGATGCATTTTAAATGTTATTTATTACAGTTTTTATTTTTTTTAAATAAACAAACTGAATTCTCTTCCCTGTAACCCTTTGTGCAACAGAAGCAGGCTACCACTTGGTTAGAGGCTATTCCTGCTATTATATTACCACATGTCATAACATGCAGTCCAGCATTCTCTGAAATGGCTTTTATATTACTTTCCCTGTACGAGTGACAAATTTTACAAGATTATTCTTCAGGATTATTCACTATTCCATCTTTTACTTTAGGCATTTTGTTCTTCACATATAGGCCTATACGGTGACTAAACTTTATTTATTTTTATTTATTTAATGTTGTTAATAATGTTAGTTAATATTGTTATTGTACTAGCAGTAATAGAAGAATAAAATTTATTAGATTTGCAATAGGCTAGATTGTACTATTTGACCTTATCCTACATACGCAGATTTCTTATTGAAGAAAAGAGAGAAATAGAAAAAAGAAAAAAATCAAAGGGAGAAACTAAGTACAGACAGACAGAAACGAAAAGAAAAAAAAATCCCACAACTCACCAGAGTCACACGGACCCCTCTGCGTTAAAATCACAGAGGGGGTCTCTCCGAGCACGGCTCTCCTGTTCTCAGCTCTCAGGCGGCAAATACTCGGGTACGTCCTGCCGTCGCTGCCACACACCGGGCCGGAAGAGGCGCACACGCACAGGCTGTGGAACCCACCGGCCTTCCCCGGGCCAGAGTCGCACCGTAGTCCGTTACCACAGGAGAGGTGGCCACTGCTACGCTTCCCGCAGACTTCTCCCTCCCCGGCGGCGCACACCACGCAGCAGCCGCAAGCGTCCTTCACTTTGCCGTAGTGGCAAGCGTGCGGCGGGACAGGGCACTGAGAGATGTCACACACCTGTGGGCAAGTTTGTCTCATTCTTAGCAAGCCTGCATGAACTGCGGAGATGAGGAGCGTGAAGTAAGCTAGGAACTTCATCATGTACCTAAATCAGTTTGCAGCAGTCTGTGCTGTTGAAATCTCTGCAGGTGTAATGCACCTAAACGCTGCTGCTGTTTTTATAGCCCCCAGCACGAAGGGCCAGCAGTTAGGTTCAAGTTGCAGCATGCTGCTCCTGGATTCAAGTTCATATCCCTGCATGCTGTATCACATTAAGCCACTATGGAATGCAAGTGCACTAGGGTTTATGGATTGCGGCTTTTATGTGGGTGATATAGGGTCTCTGCCTCCAGCTAATGGTGATGAGAATGCAAAAGATGATAAAGTGAACAAAATGTTTTTGTCTTTAGTATGTTGTGTATAATTACAGTACAGGAATTTAATACTGCAGTGAGCTGAAGGCTAAACAAATAAGTTCTCTCAATTACAAATACATTCATAATTAATTTGTTTTTATCATATGTCACAGTTCCCAAGCCCAGGTGTATCTGCTGGGAAATTCTAGCAATGAACATTAAATTACAGTTTCTAGTGTTATGATGCATTAAGGCAATTTTTTTTTATAAATGGGGATTTTTCTGTTCCATGTGAAAAACAATAAAAATATTACCAGGCACTGTCAAGAGTATGCCAAAGCAACATGTGATGTAACCCTAATAAATAACTAAGCAAGTAAAGTTTATTTATGGAGCTCTTTTCACAGACATAAAGTCACAAAGTACTGTACAACAAAGTGAGCAAAAACTATGATCACATAACTATAATCGCAATAAAATAAAATAAAACCGATAATAAAACAAATAAATAACAAAAGAATCAACAGAAGCCTGCTTAAACAGAAAGCTGAACGTAGCTGGAGTGGTGGACTGTTCCAAAGTCTAGGTGCCACAGACTGAACAGCTCTTTTCCTCCGGTCTTCAATCTTGTATGAGGAACAGCTAAGGAATTTTGAGCCTCCATCTGAGACTGCAATCAGCAATGTGTTTAACAAGAAGTTGAGATAAATAGTCTGGAGTTGGTAAATTTAGTGCTCTCTATATAAGTATGAGAATTTAAAATCAGTTCAGAAGTCTACCAAGAGCTGGTGTAAAGAGTATAAAATAGAGGTAATGTGAGCTCACTTGCTAGAAAGTGAAAAGATTCTGGCTGCAGTATTTTATAGAGTTTGGACACATGAAAGACTTGATTTATCTAAGCTGGTAAATAGGGCATTATAATAATCTAGGAGTGATGGCATGAATACATGAACAATTTTCTCCAGTTCAGTGAAGGAGACCATAACTCGCAACTTAGAAATGATCCTTAAGTAAAACAAACAGGAACATGAGAACATATGAATCAAATATTGTGCAGAGATTACAAACAGTGGACTTTGAAGATGAGCAAAAGAAAAGGTTTCAGGAAGTGCTATGATCATGGCCTCAGGATCTTTGGTATTTAAAACAAGAAACAATGACATAGGACCAATAACAAACATGGTGCAAGGTCTGATGTAAAAAAAAATGGAGATAAAGGCACACGTTTGAGGCTATGTTTACAGGTACACGGCTATTTTTATGAAGATTTTCCACTTTTATGTTGAAAATGATCTTTGGCCGCATAAAAATACAGAAAATAAGAGTGTGCCAAAGCAACAGTTGGCAATATAACTTTCAATTCAATTCAGTTTTATTTATTTATCGCTAATTCAAAACAACAGTCATCTCAAGGTGCTTTATATTGTAAGGTAAAGACCCAAGAGCCAATATTAGAAAGAAACCTCAACAATCAGATGACAACCGCCTAAGCCTACTACAGTGTAACTAAGGGAGGGTTCAGGGTCACCTAACTATAAGCTTATTCAAAAATGAAAGTTTTAAGCCTAATCTTTAAAGTAGAGAGGGTGTCTGTCTCCTGAATCAAAACTGGGAGCTGGTTCCACAGAAGAGGGGCCTGAAAGCTGAAGGCTCTGCCTCCCATTCTACTCTTTATCATCCTAGGAACCACAAGTAAGCCAGCAGTCTGAGAGCAAAGTGCTCTATTGGGGTGATGGCACTATAAGGTCTTTGAGATAAGATGGGACCTGATTATTCAAGGCCTTGTATGCGAGGAGAAGGATTTTAAATTCTATTCTGGATTTAACAGGGAGCCAATGAAGAGAAGCCAATATGGGAGAAATATGCTCTCTCTTTCAGTACTCTAGCTGCAGCATTTTGTATCAACTGAAGGCTTTTGGGGAAATTTTAGGACAGCCTGATAATGAATTACAATAGTCCAGCCTAGAAATAATAAATGCATGAACTAGTTTTTCAGCATTAATCTGAGAAAGGATGTTTCTAATTTTAGAGATATTGCGCAAATGCAAAAAAGCGGTCCTACATATTTGCTTAATTTGTGCATTGAAGGACATATCCCGGTCAATAACGTCTGTATGATTTATTACAGTGTTACTGGAGGCCAAGGTAATGCCATCCAGAATAAGTATCTGTTAGATACCACATTTCTAACATTTGTAGGGCAGAGAAAAGTGTTTACAGAGTTCAGGGTAGAGGGCTGTTTTCTCATAAGCTTCCATAAGACTGCGAGTCTTTTTCAGCCACAACCAACGCCCCCTTGGTGGCCTTTTTTTAAAAGCCTGTCTTGTATGGCAGCTTTTACAATCAGAATTATGATCTGAATGCACTCGTGTGCCAAACATATTTACTTTTCCAAGAGTAGCTCTATAGATTTTCTGTAGGTTTCTCTTGATTGTGAGTTTCTTTTTATTTTGTTTATTTATTCAGTTGTGTTATTGTTCACGTAAGTGTAAAAAACAAACAGTACCTAACAATACACACATAGGTGAGAAAACATGGCTATGACAACATGACAAGCCAATAATCTTGTTGTGTTGTGGTGTGTGTGTGTGTGTGTGTGTGTGTGTGTGTGTGTGTGTGTGTGTGTGTGTGTGTGTGTGAGTGAATCAGTACATTTTGCATCCAATAAAAGCAAGGACATGAACAAATAAATTGGACAATATTTTGGCAATTCAGTTGTGGTCTTGAGTGGTCTTGAAATAAAATCCCAAGTCCTCAATGTCCAAGATTGAGACAAGACTGAGTACAAATGCGGTGGAGTCCAAGACAAGACCATCAAAAAGTGGTCTCAAGACCGGCCTTGAGTACTACAACACTAGTAACATCATTTGTAGATGAGGCCCAAAAGGCAAAAAGCAGGATTAGTCTGCCAATTTGATACTGTTTACATATAAAAAGTCAGAAAGCATAATTTAGTTTCCTGTAAGAGGATTTAAAACCATATCAGGACATTGTGCAGACATTTATTTAGACAGCAAATCTTTAGACTAATTCTAAAGGCTTGCAGATTAGGCCGAAGTCTCTTCTTTTCTGTCCAAGCATCACTCTTTGACTAAATGTCAATGTGTTTTTCAAGGCTTTAGGGTAGTCCAAGGGTAAAGAATTAACAGCCCAAAACCAGAGGCAAAGTACTTGAGGTAGGTTCTTGAGACAATCCATTAAAATGCCTCCATCAAAAATGATGTCAGAAAAATGGATGAATGTGGAGAAGATTTGGAGAGATAGGCCCGACTTCATCAGTCAGCACAGACCCCAGGCCTCCTCACTCTCTGAAACCTGTTTAAAAGCAAACAAAAGCCACAGATGATAGATGATTATTATTAGACAACTGTCCACAGCAACCATGTTTACATATGAAAAAACAGCTTGCCATATTTTATTTTTTTCTACCCCATGTCTTGTTACTTTGATTTAACTGTGGCTCCCAGGTGTCTCTTCTCTGCCCCAATCAGCCTTTGATGTATGCGATCAGCATTAATCTCTTCATCCAAGTCTCGATAAAACCTGCATATCAAAAGGAAATTTCTCCCACAACTCTGTGTGCTCCTTCAAGATTCAGCTACAAAAACAGACATTATGATAGGTCATCACCACCTAGAACATGTGAACACAGAAATTGTTTCAACTGTGCAAACTGAGTATAATAATGAGGAAACAATCAACAGAGAGAAGTCAGGCACCTATAGAAACAGCCGTGTTTCTGTACAAATTTAAACTCAGGATTCAAACCCTTAACTCCAATATGACTCTTAATTAAGGAGTCAGCGTGGCTACAACAAGCTTCATTTAGAGTTCATTCAGAGTTAACTCTGCAGCGGACACAGTCAGTGCTGTCATTATCTGCACAGAGTTTACCTGCTCTAACACCTGGAGCACCAGACTGCATTCACTTATCAATGTCAGCAAAACTTTGGAATGCTTTATAACAAATAATTTAGAATTTCCAGTAAGAGTCTTAATTCGGTTTAGCTATATTATTTATCCAAGAAATGCTGCTAGTATGCCTGCCTGTTATCACACTAATCCGTAAAAAACAAAAAACAAAATGATTATTACTAAAATGAATGATGTTAGCTAGTGTTTCAGTGAGGTTACAGCTGTTCTTGACAAACACAGCATTTCTGATAAATTCCAGTCTGGCTTTCATAGACCTCATTCCACTGAAACAGCTCTTCCTAGAGTCTCCAGTGAGACTTTGATTCATAGCAATGCAGGAGAATTTTCTGGTTTGCTGACGTTGGATCTGACCTCTGCCTTTGATACTGCTGAGTGTCACATTTCAACAGGCTGAAATTTTGTGTGGGCATATCAGGATCTTCTTTGGAATGTTTCTCTTCATATCTGACTGAACGTTCCTTTTCTGTGGCTGCTTCTAAGCACAGGTCCTCTTCCACGTCTCTCTCCTATGGTGTGCCGCAAGGTTCTGTTTTGGAGCCTTTACTGTTTCTCTTATATCTGCTCCCACTTCAGCATAGTTTGAGCACTTTTAATGACATGTCCTATCACTGCTACACACAGAGGTGATATTCAGTGGCATATCTCTTAGACTTTATTAGAAGTTTGATGGCTGATAATTTTCTCTAACTTAATAATGAGAAAACAGACGTTTGCTATTCAAGCCTTTATTTCATCATGTTTGGGTTATTGTAATTCATTGTTCACTTGTCACATGTCACACTATTGCTAATTCAGTTACACTGGCTCCCCATTAACATCAGAGTCCACTTTAAAATCCTGTTTTTGACTTTTAGACCTCTGCATGGACAAGCACCAGCACACATCAGGGAAATTTTACATCCATTCATCCCCAGCAGGTCCCTGAGGTCATGTGATTAGGACAGCATACGAGGCTGAGGAGACAGAGCTTTTTCAACAGTGGCCCCCAGACTCTGGAACTCTCTCCCTCTGAGCTTGAAATTCATGAACTTGATGGTCTCTTTTAAAAAAGCAGGTACAAACTCATCTTTTAGACTTGCTTTTGGGTAACTTTTTTTGATATTTATATGGAAAGGTGCCATACAAATAAAATTTTAATTTACTTTTACTTACTTACTTAGTTATTTAACCAGAATTTACTTTTTCAACAATGCCTCTTAAGCCTAATTTGTCATCATGATGACTTAGGCTTTACACCAACTCTAAGCCTAATCCTAGGCAATCAGAATCAGTACATTGATAGTAATAAGTTTTACTTTAACAGTGACTATCATTTTTTTTCTTTATGTATGTTTTTTCTATTTTTGTTATTTCACTGTGCCAAGGACTGAAGAACTTCCCCCCGACCCTCCACTCAACACATAGATCTCACTATTTCTCAAACCATGAATTTATTTAACCTTTTGCATTTGAAAAAGGGTGCCTGGTGCTAGAAAGCATAAAAAAATGTAATTAAATAAAAATCCAAACAGCATTCTTTTTTTTTCACATAATGTCCTAAATATACATACATAAGACATTTTCCAATTATTAGCATTTAACTTATTAATAATAACAACTTAATAATTAACAATTAACATGTCATACCAAAACAGCACTGCAGCATAATTTACAACTGACCAGTTATGATGATGTCTCACACAAACTTATGTTATTCTCTTCATGGTTTTCATACTTGACTTTAACTTGACCTCAGAGGTCCATTTTAAAATACTTTATTGCAGAAAACTAAAAGCTTTTGGATGTTTTTCTCTTTTAGAGAAATAACACTTTTCAATTCCTTTTTCATACTTGCACTTGCAAGTTGGCTTCTTTCAAAAGATGCAGGTTTCATTCTAATTTACTCAGCCCATCATCTTCTTTGCTTGGTTGTTTAGGCCCCATAATTAACTGTCTGCTCTTGTTATGACTGAGCGAATAGCTACGTATCGATCAGAGGATCTGTATTTCTCTCACCTAAATTACACCTGTTGGAGGACCAGTGCCTCTGTTTCATCCAAAGCTGACGCTGTTCCTTAAAAGTTGCTAAATGTTTAGTCTGAGCGACACTCCCATGTCATGTTGAAAGGGCTCCTCAGAAAGATTCCACGTGCTTTCTGATGTTATCTTATAGCCTGATAATGTAGAATGGACAACAAGCTGAAAACCCTTCTCATGTCCAATTCAGAAATAAAAGCTGAAGAATTTTAAAAGCACTGTACTGTAACTCAAAATGGATTTATACATTCCAAGTCTTATTTCATGTTTGACAGTATTGACAGCCCACATAAACTAATATATGAGGCTCATACTGTATAATGGATCTGAGGCAGTTTGATTGATTGCATGTTAATTATATCACTGATACCTAATACAGGAAAGTCCTATAACAGACTGATGAAAAGGCATCATGTTGATCAATACCAAATAAGAACATGAGAGTATGTGATTCAGTTTATTATGTTACTAGATGGCTGCTACTGTAAATCTTCTCTTACAAGACTAAAACTGGACTTAAACTAGGATTTTGAGAATAATGTATGGTACAAAAATGATAAAATGTAATTAATTGTAAATTTCAATCTAGAATACTGAGAAAAGCTGATATATGTTTACACGTTGGCTTCACATCTGCAGTAAGATCTCGCTCCAGCAGCTCCGGTGCTAGCCTTCTAACACCAGGTCACTGTGCAGGTATTTTCATAGACTTTTTGCTTGTTTGGAACATCTACATGGAAAAGGTTTTAACAGCAAAATAATTTGAATCTAATCTCCTCTATATTCTGAAACTGTACCTATTTAGTACATGACTGAAACTATACTATTTTCAATTCATTTTCTTTTTACTGTTTTTATGTCAGTCAGTAGGGTTCAATAGTTCAATAGGGAGAGCTATGGAAAACCTGAGATAAAAACAATAAAGATAAATAAAATTTGAAAAGTCTTATGAGAAAATGATTTTGTAGTCACGAAGTGCAAAAATACAGTATTGTGTAAAAGTCTTGAGTCACCTTTAATTTCTTTTTATTTCGCGTGGGAAATGGGAAATAGGTGTAGCAGTTTATTGAAGAACGTACAAACAAACATGGAAAGACAGCAAATAAGGCAAAAACACAGTTTTTACAATTCTAACCAACTTGAAAGTCCATATTTGGTATGAACATCTTTATTCTTCAGCACAGTCTGAACTCTCTTTGGCAGCTTTCTTGTAACTTATTTAAGTGGTCTTCAGGAATAGTTCTCCAGGCTTCTTGAAGTCCATTCCAAAGCTCTACTTTGGATGTTTGCTGCATTTTGTTCTGTTCCCACACTGCTTCAATAATGTTGAGGTCTGGGAGAGGCCAGTCCATGACTGATAGTGTTCCATTTTGTGTTTTTCTATTCAGGTATGCTTTTACTGCATAAGCAGTGTCTTTGGGACAATTGAAGCTGTTGCCAATCAGACGCTTTCCAGATGGTGTTGCATATTGGATGAAAACCTGCCCGTGCTTTCTGCATTCATGTTTCCATCAATTTTAACAAGACCTCCAGCACTACTGGCTGAAATGCAGCCTCAAACCATGACAGAGCCTCCACCATGTTTTACAGATAGCTATGAATCTATCTCCAGACCTCCTCCATCATACTTATGATGATCTGATGATTCATCAATCCATAAAACCACTAATATTCAGTCCAGTACTTGTATAATTTGGCATACCATATCCTGCCACTTCTTCCTTTGTTCTTTGCTTGTCTCAAATTTACTTGCCAAAATTCTAAGGGTACACTGCACACCATACCCAGAAATGCCAAGCTTGCAGCTGATAGCTCTTTGGGAATCACCTCGTTGGTGGAAAAATACTGAACATCCATTAGAAAATGATCAGGTTCAAGAACTGGACTGAAAATGAGCAAAAAATTAGCCAACGTCCACAGAAATCTCTGGACATTCAGAGCTTCAGAAAGTCTAGAGAACTATTGCTCACAACCACTTTAAAAATTACAACTGACTGACTGCTTGAAAGCAATGAAGAAAAGAAAAGAGGGGCGGCTCAATACTTTTGCACAGTACTGTATATAAATTGAATAATGTCATGTGTTGTACTCATAGCTGCTAGCATCAACTAAGATTATCCATTGAGAGGCTTTGGTGAGTGCACAGGTCATTAAGTTGTATACTTTCCGGTTCAACGATAGCAAAAACAGCAGCACAGAGACAAAGAGAGCACAGGGCCTGAAGGAATGTGGACCCAGAGTGAACTTAAAGGCACCTCAGGAAAGAATGTGAAAGATTATGCTGCAGGGAAAAAGAATAGGAAAGAGAGAGCTCCAGAGAGGAAGAGAAAGAAGTGGAGAAATGCAAAGCAGAAACATCAGGCCTCATTATTTGCACCCCACCACAAAGTCCTCAAAGAGACGCGATGTCTCATGTGCCCTCAGAGTCAGCATACTGATGTGAAAAATCACAAAAGGAAATAGTTATCAGTTGGGGGTGCTAGGGATAGGGTGAGATGGAGGCAGATGATCTGCTGTGGCGACCCCTAAAGGGAGCAGCCGAAAGAAGAAGGAGTATGTGTGTGTGTGTGTGTGTGTGTGTGTGTGAGAATGCCTGTCGGTCTCTGACGGTACATGAGGACAGACATGCATATGAATATGATTTCTGCCTAAAGCTAATGTACACTAGAGCTTCAACAACTGTTGAAAGTCTCATTTTAATGATTTTTTTTATGTTCTGACATTTGATGACATGCTTTGATTTTATTTTTGAACTTTTCAAAAGGTCAGGTTTTCAGCTTTTATTATTTTCAACCCTGTTGTTGTTTTCTAGTAACCAAAAATGTAAAATCAGTATGTTTTTAATTGTGTGTATTGAATCTGAAAATATTACTTGAGGCAGATGTTATCAAATTCATATTTCAAGCAAAAATGCCAATCTGAATAACAATTTATTTCATCATAATCTGCAGTCGATGGTGCTTGAAATGTCTTCTTTAAAAAAGAAAGAAAAAAGATTACAATATGTAAATTGTTAGTGTCACAACCCGCCTCAAAGCATGTGACAAAAAGAGGGAGCCCGAACATAGTCTGAGGATGCTGTTAAATGGCTTAATTAAATAAAGAAGCCAAAGATTAATGTGAGTGGTTGTCAGCACATCAGTGTGCTGTCTGAGTGCAGGGTGAGGGTATGTGTGTGAATACAAAAACAAAAGAAAAACAAAATGCTCTGTCAGACAGCCAACATGGGGAAAGGAGGGGAGCAGAAAGAGAGAGGCCTCACAAAGTTCTGGCAGGGCTGCTTTGTAGCACTCTGAGCCCCATCTGCTCAGGTGTGCAGCATCCTAAATTGGGTCAGCTCCACCCACAGGCAGCAAGAAAAACAAGGCCAGCCCTATTGCTCTCACACTTGGGACGTCTAATCTGAGAGTCATGCAAGATTATGAACAGAAACTTATTGTACTGTAAATATAAATAGTTAGGTTACAAAAAGACTGTGCTGGGTTGAATAAAATGTATGTTTTAGAAAATATCGCAAAATCATTTCTTATATTTAGATGGTAAAAATGTTTCCTATAAAGAGTAAACATCACTGTGTCACATCACATACACACACACACACACACACACACACACACACACACAATTTTTTCCACAGAAAACAAAGGGTTTTGGAGCCTAGAGGTGTATACTGGGGCAGTGGTGGGGTTGAAACAGCACAGAGTAATTTAGTATAGTTTTTTGACTCAAATGGGGCCCACGACAACTGTTTCCTGGGGGAAATATCTGGCTTGTTAGCTGTTAAATGTCTAGCTTCTACCTGTTTTTGCGTAAAAAAAAATCATAATTTGTTTAAAGACAGTTCTTCCTTCCCACTGTCACCAAGTGCTCGCTCATAAGGATTAGGGTTTTCTCGCTAATAATGGGGGACTTTACCTTACAATATAATGCACAGTGAGGCGATTGTTGTTGTGAATTCATGCGCTATAAATAAAACTAAAGTGAATTGAATTTCTAACTAAACAGTTGTTCAGGAAGTGGCTGTCTACAGTATCTCTGAAGCAGTCCTGGTTGTTGAAGTGACATTTATTACTGTTTGCTTCTTTAAAATCTCACTTTTCAACTCAACATTTTTCTCACTTGTAATGGCAACGATATGATTCGATATGTGGTGGCCACTCTATAGTTTTTAGATGACTATTTACTTGGTTTCGATTGGAAGACATAGATTGTCCATCTGTGTATTTATTTTCTCATCACTGTGGTCAGTGACACTGTGATTGCACGCCGTTTAAATTCTTTTGCCGTGCTCAATCTGCACGGCAAAAGAGCTCTTGATAACAGCTCGATAGTCTCTGACAAGGAGCCAGGCTCTATAAAAGCATCAACCTGTCTGTGATGTGCACAGCAATATATTTCACTGGTGGTTCTTTGACTCCACTCACTGGCTTCTTGGTGTTGCGCATGTTCTGGTCTAATGATTTTTGCTTAATTATGAATCAAAATAGGCTGGATTTTGGCATGTATGCATTGTAGTTTGATCAAATATACTTTACATTATGTCATGAGAAGGATAGATTTTTATATTAGGCTACCATTAGAAAATGATCATATTAGTCAGGTCAGTTTATTTGTGATACACTTAAAAACTGTTCAGAGAAAGGCATAAACAAACAATGAGGGACTCATAATGCAATTGATCGTGTTCACATAAGCACATTTGTAAGAGACTTAACTGAAAATAAGTGCCTGAGCTTGGAAAAACTGTTAATGTGCTGAGGCAGACGGCGCGGTAGATGTTCAGGAGCGAGCAAAAGGTCTTTAAAAATAATCCTGAATTGCAAATAGCAACAGCTGTAGCATATAGAACGCCTGATCAAGGCCAAAAACCGAAATGCGTTGGCCAATAAAGTTGTTCCCGCAGGTGTTGCTGGACCTCCTCAGACTTTATCCTCTGCTCTGTTTAGCCGGTGGAAAAGATGCTGAGGTGGGTGAAATATATTTGTGTACATGTAACAGTCAAGAGTGTAGTGGCAGTATTTTGAACCACCTGCAATCACGATACATGATATAGTGCCTTGCCCAAGCTAATGGAAAATGAAATGCTGTAAACCAGTCTGGATGTGATAAAAGAACAGATAACCTTCGAAAGACAGAAATGCTTTACCTTGTCTAAAAGTCTTAATTGAAAAAAAAAACAGAGACAAGAAACAAGAAAACTAAACAATTGGCTTTGAAACCAGATCTGATGAGCAAATCACATGAGATGTACAATAATCTGCCCCAGACCTGAGGTACAGTATGAAGTAATACAGTGGAATGAAAGTGGTTGACAGCAAGTTGGATTCATAATCAAAATTTCTCAGGGTGAGGAAAAGCAAAGTCACTCATTTAAAAAATATTTTAAGGAGTTTACAGAGGAGTCAATGGCACCTTTCAGAGACAGTTATTAGGTGTAAAGATTCATTTTGTAATCACCCTCTGAAGAATTTTATTCACTTAAGTTTGATTTATATTGCACCAATAGCAATGCTTCAAGGCACTTTGTACTGTAAGATAAAGACCCTACAATAACAGAGAGAAACTTAACTAAAATAGCTGAAATTTAGCTAAAACGATCCCTACCAGAGGCAGCATTCTGGTTATGGATATGTTTAAATATTTTCAGCTGTGGGCTGCTGTTCTTTTGATATTTCTACCACAATTTCCTCAAGAGGCTTTGCCTTGATATGGTTCTTGGTGACTTGCCTAGTTAAACAGAGGTTGTACTGGCTGGTATATTATAAAAACATTTCATAACATAAAAGTTCAGTGTAGTTTAACTTTGTGTGATATCTGTTCAAAATGATACATTGGCGTCTTAGACATAAAACCACAGAGGCTGATTCTTCACATTCTCTTGTTGGCTTTAGTTCATTTTATAAAGCTTTTTGGAAGCTTTTTTTTAATGCAGGAATTTACAATAAGTAAATTTTAGCTTTCTGGAACAAAGCTAACTTAAAATGGACTGAGGGAAGGTGGAAAACTGTTCTGTGGTCAGACGAATCAAAATGTGAAATTCCCTTTTGAAAATATGGACACCATGTCCTTTGGATTAAATAGGAGAGGACCCATCCAGTTTGTTATCAGCCCACATTTCAAAAGCCTGCATCTCTGATGGTCTGGGGCTGCATTAGTGCCTGTGGAATTGGCAACTTGCACATCTGGAAAGAGGCCACATAGGTGCCCATCCAGACAACCTGCGTCTTCAGGAAAGGCAGTGCATATTTCAGCAAGACGATGCTAAATCCCATATTGCAGCTATTACAGCTGCATGGCCTCATAGTAAAAGAGTCCAGGTGGTGGACTGGCCTGCCTGCAGTCCAGACTTCACCAACTGAAAGCATTTGGTGCATCATGAAACGAAAAATACAGCAAAGACCCAGGACTATCGAGCAGCTAAAATTGTATATCAGACAAGAATGGGTCAACATTCCTCTCCAAAAAGTCCAACAGCTGCTCTCCTCCCAGACATTTACAGCTGTTAAAATAAAAATGGCCCTGTCCCAACTTTTTCTAGATGTATTACTGCATTCCAATTCAAAATGACTGTATCTTTTCCTGTAAATGGTATAGTTTCTTAGTTTAAAAAATCTGATGTTTTCCATGTTCTATTGCGGATAAAATATGGATTTTGCAATTCATTGCATTCTGTTCTTTTTTATATTTCCCACAGTGTCCCAACTTTTTGGGAATTAGGACTGTATATAACATATAAAAATATATATTTGATTTCAAAGTTTTACTACAGTATTATGATATCATGGTGGTACTGCATTATTCCTGGTACTACCAATAAACAACACAAAGTAGCACTGCAGTGTTCTTTGTTAATAGTGTACTTGACAGTATTTCCGCTGCATCACTCTACACGTGGGTTTACAAGTTTTTTTTCAATTTTTTTTTCTATTCAGGCCTAACATATGTCAAGTCATATGTCATTAAAAACATGTATCGTCCACATCTAGATCAGATACAACTCGGGGGTGGACTTTGTGATAGTAATTGGACAGGCTGATTAAAACATATGGAGGCATGATAGCTTTAATGAGCCCTTGATGATAATGCTACAGTTTGGGTAAAAGTAATGATACTGGCATTACAACTGGCTCACCCGTTGGCTAGAGCTCAATTACATGGCATGATACGATGTGTTGACTGCCTTCCAGGTCCCATTATGTGGTGTTAGAGACCAGATGAACCAACGAGGAGCATCTGCCAGGGTTCATTCCGCCTGTGACACTTTTTATTTATGCTGAAAACACTTTTTTGCCAAACACACATCATCCTCATTTGAAGGAGAAAAAAATGAAAACTAATACAAATGTAACGCGAAGGCATCACTCATAAACTGTAAGTCTGTTTATGACTGATATAGATGATGGTTTTCCAAGACTGTAGTTTATTTAATATGCTCAGAACTGGAGTCCCTTGTGCCATTTCATGGTGAAGACTGTAAAATTGACATGGACCTTTCATAGGATGACTCCTTGCATTTCTGCCCTCCAGCTCACTGGATAGTTCCCAAAGACTGACTGGGGTGGAATTCAATTTCCTGATTATTTTGTTATTATTATAATTACAATATGTCCACACAGTAAATGGATTACATTTAACATAGTGCAGTTAAGAAGCCTTATATCAGAGGCATAAGAAATGACCTGACATTTCCATAATGGCTTACTGTTACTGCACGAGTCATTTTTTTCCTTTTTTTCCCTCATTTATAGTTGCTGTCATTCCGGCTGCAGCATACAAATCCCCCTTTTTTCCCCTGGAAAACTCATAATTCCTAAGCTCACTACAAAGGGTGTAAATTGAAGAGGCTGCTCTGTGTCCTTTGTGCAATTTCCCCAATCAGGAGTGGCCTAGTTTTGAAAGTCAGGAACAGTTTCTAAAAGCGTTCAGTCTCCCAACTTCTAGAGATTCTTTCAGTGACTTTGAAAGGAGTCAGTTTGTCCTCATGTAAGGGGAAGTCCAGTTCACTCAAAGTGCTTGTTCACAGGGTTTTCAGCATCTGTCCATGACTTGTCACGGTGCTGCTGTGCGCCAAGCCTCTGCACCACTCTGCCTTCTCCAGAGTCCTGTATTTTAAACCATCAATGCATCATTTGATCACCTTGTGTTGCTGCTTTTAGTCTCTGGCATGCCTGCTCCTTGCCAGTAGGGGGCAGGAGTGATCCATATTTGATACTCTGCATTATCTAGCGGCTTCTATCTAATTTGGGGCAGGAGGTATAACAGGGAGGATGCTTTTAAGCTCCACTGCCTCTATAGACCCAGATGCATGCAGGGAAAGTCTGCTGCTCCCAAGGTCAGTCATCTGAGGACCAGCACTGACCACAGCCACATCTCCTCTTCCACTGATGACCGCTGGACTAATTGGCTATGGGTTGCCTCTGCGACACTGAAAGTGAAACTGAAGTGAAATGACAGCCCCTCTGGATTATCTGAGATGCAGCTTTTTAAAGGTCCCATATGGCAATTGTCAGAGGCAAGGCTGTTTGAGGGGAACTCTCCATATCCTATTTCATTAGCCTTGTCTGTTGTTGTGGATGAGATGTAATGTGGTGGCAAAGTGCATATCAACATCCCCGTCTCCGATGGTAGCTGTCATATCACCACCAGGGCAAATAAGCTTAGTCATGGGTATTGAGCTTACTCCCTCACTTGCTTTTGTGTGTGCTGATTGATGGCGCGTAATCTATTAAGAGGATTTGGTGCTAGTTTGAAATTGAGGGCAGAAGTGCCTGGGAATTAGCTTTCTTGATGTCAGGAAGTTCTACGGGAACAAGAGGTGAGGGCGACTTCAGTGGTGATCTGGGAAAAACTCATTAGCTGGGTAAGCTGTTTAGTAGCAACAAACAGTCTATGTGTTCACAGATAAGGAAAGCAGAGAGGACACATTCTGATTTATTACAAACTATGGAAGAAATGGATATTTCATCACTTTTCAACCTCAGCCTTTAATTATGTAAGAGAGTATGAGCCAAAGAAAAATAGGAACTTCTGTAATCAAACCTCCCCTCCTGAAACGGTATGAACATATTCAAATTATTCATGATAACTGCAAATGTTTCATACCTTTCACAGTGTATTAAACAACATATAGCCTTACACCCACATACATGTACACCAATTAATTATATGATTTTTGACACATATGATATAAAGTACCAGTCAAAAGTTTGGACACAAGCAAAACTTTTGACTGGTACTGTATAAATAATAAAATCACATGATACCATGTTCAATTCTATTTTATTTAAACAACATCCATTTGCACCAGTCATCACAAAGTAATTTATACTTTAATGTACATACCCTATAATATTAACAAACCCCAACAGTCAGACAGGAAGTAAGCAGGGTGACCGGCAGGGAGTAGGTGTTGATTGCCTGGATCTTGTTCTTCCCATTCAGCTGACTCCTCAGGATTTGTCTTACTCTCTGCAGATACTTGGCAGTTGCAGGTTTCCTAGTGACCTCTTCATGGTTCCCATTTGCCTGTGGGTTTCCAAGGTGTTTGTACAGGGGTTGGACAATGAAACTGAAACACCTGTCATTTTAGTGTGGGAGGTTTCATGGCTAAATTGGACCAGCCTGGTGGCCAATCTTCATTAATTGCACATTGAACCAGTAAGAGCAGAGTGTGAAGGTTCAATTAGCAGAGTAAGAGAACAGTTTTGCTCAAAATATTGCAATGCACACAACATTATGGGTGACATACCAGAGTTCAAAAGAGGACAAATTGTTGGTGCACGTCTTGCTGGCGCATCTGTGACCAAGACAGCAAGTCTTTGTGATGTATCAAGAGCCACGGTATCCAGGGTAATGTCAGCATACCACCAAGAAGGACGAACCACATCCAACAGGATTAACTGTGGACGCAAGAGGAAGCTGTCTGAAAGGGATGTTCGGGTGCTAACCCGGATTGTATCCAAAAAACATAAAACCACGGCTGCCCAAATCACGGCAGAATTAAATGTGCACCTCAACTCTCCTGTTTACACCAAAACTGTCTGTCGGGAGCTCCACAGGGTCAATATACACGGCCGGGCTGCTATAGCCAAACCTTTGGTCACTCGTGCCAATGCCAAACGTCAGTTTCAGTGGTGCAAGGAGCACAAATCTTGGGCTCGATGAGTCCACCTTTACTGTTTTCCCCACATCCGGGAGAGTTACGGTGTGGAGAAGCCCCAAAGAAGCGTACTGTTCAGACTGTTGCATGCCCAGAGTGAAGCATGGGGGTGGATCAGTGATGGTTTGGGCTGCTATATCATGGCATTCCCTTGGCCCAATACTTGTGCTAGATGGGCGCGTCACTGCCAAGGACTACCGAACCATTCTGGAGGACCATATGCATCCAATGGTTCAAACATTGTATCCTGAAGGCGGTGCCGTGTATCAGGATGACAATGCACCAATACACACAGCAAGACTGGTGAAAGATTGGTTTGATGAACATGAAAGTGAAGTTCAACATCTCCCATAGCCTGCACAGTCACCAGATCTAAATATTATTGAGCCACTTTGGGGTGTTTTGGAGGAGCGAGTCAGGAAACGTTTTCCTCCACCAGCATCACGTCGTGACCTGGCCACTATCCTGAAAGAAGAATGGCTTAAAATCCCTCTGACCACTGTGCAGGACTTGTATATGTCATTCCCAAGACGAACTGACGAACTGATGCTGTATTGGCCGCAAAAGGAGGCCCTACACCATACTAATAAATTATTGTGGTCTGAAACCAGGTGTTTCAGTTTCATTGTCCAACCCCTGTAGTTATCCTCAATGCCTAAATCATCTTCTGCCACTCAATTCTGACTACCTTCACTCTCTTTGTAACCATCCGACTACACTTCTCCAGTCCGAATGACATTCTGAGGTTGCTGCTGTAGATCCTAGTGGTGTGGATCAATGAATCAATATGTCGTTCACTCCTGGAATACAGCTTGATGTCATCCATGTGGCTGATGTTTGCTCCGTTCTGTAGTCAGTATCCGTAGCCATTCTTGTTAATGATCTGGCTGAGGGGGTTAATCTCGCACTTGCTTGAAGATGGCCTCTAGTGTTGTTATCCACATCCCCATTGAAATCCTGATGAAGGCTCTTAGGGCCCTGTTGATCTTGTACAGGTCTAGGCATCGATGTGTGAGGCACTGAGTCACAGGCTTACTGGATGCATGCCCTGGCCAGAACTCGAACCCCCAACATATTGCCCAGCACGATTATAGCCCAGCACCATATAGCTCTAGTGGCATTTGTCCGAGAACACCAGAACGCTGTTTTTGTCATAGATAACAGCAGGTTCACAAACAGCACATATGCCAGGCATGAAGTAGTCTGGAGATACTGTGGTGAGTATTTTGCTGCCTGAAACATCACCCGGCATGACCTGTGTGGGTAGGCCAGTGATGGTCTGGGAAGGCATAACCTTGGAGGATTGCACAGACCTCCACATGCTAACCAGTGGTATTCTGACTGCTGTATTAAATTTTTGTAATTTAATACACTTGCTTCTCCTGAAATGTCCTCTTTTTCCAGTTAACATTTTTTTGGGAGTGTTTCTGTATGCAAATGGATGATTTGAGAACAAAGGCTGTTGTATGCTTGACAAATCGTAAAGCCCCTTAAGGCAAATCACAAAGACTCATTTGCTCCAAATAAATCTTTCAGTGCCACCATTGTTTTTCTTTCTGTGAAGTCACTTGGATGTGCAGGTGGTTGACACCATTCACAAAGCAGGATCAAAGTAACTAGGATTTTACAGACAAGGCCCCTCACCTTTGGAACTTGTCTTCCCTTAAGATCTAAAGAATGTTGGCTATCAAGAAATTCTGAAAGTGAAACATAAAAAAAAGAAGAGAAAGCTGAGTAAGTGGATTTTTACAAAATAATTTTGGACAAACATTTAATCCACTTTGAAACAGTGTCTTCCACAATATGCGTCAATGGAAATTAGCTTTGCAATGATTTATTCAGCATTAGTAATAATAACCCTAGACCCTAAGGCAGTGCAACAGCACCAAACTACATCATTTCACAGGTGATGCAGGATTCTTCTCCTGACAGGCTGTCTGGTTGTTGTGCTTTACCACATCTGCTGTTACTGTGGCCTAGGCCTGTGCGATAAAACAATAAAGATAATTAACACAAAATAATTTCCTTCATAGAAAATATATAAAGTCAATAGAACTTGTGTTCCATCCATGTTTTTACAGACAACACGTAAGGCCAACCCAGAACCAAACCAATCATGTGGGTAGGACAGAGTTAGAGCCATGTCAGGTTAGGCTGACACACACTGCACAGAGAACAGGAGTAGCAGCTGGCGGCACCATGTGTGCTGATGTGTTTGCAGCTATACACACCAGTATGTTAGGAGCGTACGAGTGAGGTAAAAGAGAAAATTACAGCAGATAATGTTAAAAACTTGAGCGATGGTGTTACTGAACAAGAGATTCCAACAGACATGGCCCAACGCTCAAAAGACGAGGATGCTGTTGAAAAGAAGGGTCACGGGAATTTGTTATTGTCAAGATTTTTGGCTATTTAAAGTACAATAAAGAAGCAGAGTAGCAAACACTTCGAATTGTGTTGAAAGCATGTTTCCACAAACGCAGGTAACACCACAAATCATCTGAGGCAGTGCCATCCTTTACAGCATGCACAATGCAAGGCTTTACAGTCCCAGACAGTTTCTCCAGTGCCTTACCACAAGAATGAAGAGACACAGTGATCAGGAATGTAACAAGACACGATGCTAGTAAACGCAATTGAAGATGTTCAATTTAAGCAAATGTAATTAAAGTAATTAACCCTTGTTAGCAGCACCCTGGCCATAAACATTTCTCTCAGATGTGCATCTTCACCAGCTGCAGAGGGACAGCTGTGTCATACTTTGTACCACATCGGATTTGGGGTCAAGTCGCACATCTGATCCACATTTGAGCCTCACTGCCCACTTCTCTGAGGCAGCACTGCAATTCTTTTGCCTTCCTTTCTTTTTTTTGACTGAACATCTCAGTTTTGGTTACATGTGAAGTTTTTTTAATTTGTATCGAGGGTATATGCAGACTGTTTTTAGCTGTTTGTCAGGCTGTTTCCCAACGATTTAAAAACAGTTTCAATGTATACAATAGAAATGATACAGTGTAGAGGTTTGTGTTCTTCTATAACACTTGAAGCTTTTGGTCAGAATTAAGATTTTAGTTTCTTATATACACCTATGTTATTTATTTAAATACAGTTGTATAATGTTCTTCAGTACATTTATCATGTACAACAGAAAATAAAATAAAATAAACCCAAATTAACTTTATTTTGATAATTTTTTTCCCCATATGGCTCAGCAATATTGCTCCTAGACAGCTCTATCACTGATTCTTATGTCCACACAACTGATCGGTTCAAATCATTCTTAAAACAACAAGGAACAAACGTACACCAACTCTTTTTTACTTGCAGCAAGGAGGAGACGCGTCCTCTGAGCTCAGCTCCTGTATCAGGCTTTTAGCTGAACAAAGAGGAAGTGGTCTCCTGCGCGTCAGCTTCCTTGCAGCGGTTTTATTCCAGACTTTCACAGTAAAATCACGTGGGTTACATAAAACTCAGTTTACAACATGTAATAAACAGCATACCATATATGGTAGTAAGTATACCGTGGAATGTTTATACGTTACATGGTATTCGTGACATACGTGAAAGTACGTGTTATAGGTGTCTTATATGTGTGTATGTGTGTGTGTGTGTGTGTGTGTGTGTGTATTTCCTGCAGGCTTTAAAATGGAACAACGGTATAATATATAAAACAACTTCTAAAAAACAGAAGATATGATAACTCATTGTAAACAGAGAAAAGTTTACACAATAATCCTAACACAGCATATTTACAGAATAGCCAAAGTGTCCTCATTAGAACCAAAACAGTTTTCACTCCCAAGCGGTCCCATTGCGACTCTTGGTCAGGAGCTGTAGGCGTTTGCATTCTAACATGTTGGGCACCCCTTGTCATTTCACTCCATTTTCCACATTTCCATAATTTCCTTTGGAGTCCGTATCAGAAGCACACAGGATGAGTCTATTATGCTTGTGTTGTCTCTACTGAGATGCGTGACAGTGTTAACCAAGGATGAGTTGACGAAAGAAACGTCAGAGAAGCTTGTGTTTAACATTGTCAAAGATGAATTTCAACCCAAATGAGCGAAAGAAAACTAAACAGCTGCATCAGACAGGAATCTTCTGGATGCCCCCTAACATGGGCTTCTGCAGTTTTTTGTTCTCCCTCACAAATTGAAGTTAAAGGGGCTGATAACGATGCTTAGGGGGTACTTCTCCTGTTGGAATCTGACAAGGGCTAACAAGCTGAGAGTGATAAATGAGCTGAAAAACAATGAGTGAGCTGCTGCTTCCCATAAATTACAACTCTATTTGTGAAAGAAAAACGTGCTGTGAAAACGTGCACACCTCATACATATTTCAGACCATGTGTACACTTTTTATATATACAGGAAGCCATCCCTGATAAATGCATATGAAAAAACTAGCTGTTCTGTAGGTGGTGGAGGACCTCGCTGATGCCCCTGTAGGAATTTTGTTTTAGATTGTCTGTCTTCAGGTTGCTGAGGTTCCAACGGTTTTCTTTGAGTTTGTACAGAACCAGACAAACTAGGAGGTCTTGTCTGATACACGGTGAAATGACACTTCTTCGTTACCCTCTGATATCTTGTAAATTCTGAAGAACTATGGGAGTGCCTACAGTACATCCATCAGAAAGGCTAGGGATTGAGTGGTTCTTAATGACTGACATTTCTAAAAGAGGACAGCTTTATAATTTTAATAAAACCAATGCATACATAACTTCCTGCTTTTGTGCTCACACACAGTTTTATGCCCATCTGTTTATCAGCTGTGATTTTTTTTCTGGCATGTCTCCCATGAAGGTAAATCCATTGCCAGACTCATAACCTTTTTCCTAAAGACCTCAGAGAGCACTTTAGATCTTGGCAAGATGGCATTAGAGCCAGAACTATCAAAGAAAAAATGAACCCTAGATTTCAGAAGTAAGATGACACCACAGACTGCTGTTGATGTTGCAGTGCTTTGTTCGTTAATTTCTGTCAGTTGTGTAATTATGACTGCAATCTGGAAGTTTCACTTAATCTTTGCTAGTCTTTTAGCAGAACCCCCGGAGCATTGTTCATAAAGTGTTTTTTCTACCACAGGCAACAGAGGTAAGTCCTTTTATTACTGCCAGCCTGACTGAGAGGCCAAATAAGAAATACTGGCCTTATAACTTGCAGCTTGCCTTCAGAAATTTACAAGAAAAACAGTGAGGCCCTTTGAAGAGAATTAATATCTGAAATCATTTTGATCAGACAAGCTGGGGGAGAAGATTCATCTTTGTTGCCCTTCTTATTGGATTTCACTTTGTTTTATGTGAAAGGGTTCTGAACTGTTGGCTTCCAAGAGTTTGGTGGCCATTTGATAAGAGAGCACTGTAATGATTTGGCAGTGCAGTTACCCCTCGGGAGCAGGGGCAGCAGTGACAGCTGGGAAAGGACAACACTGTGTGCCTCAGTGTGGACATGGTGAATGTCAGGCAGATGTAGAGGGAAGCCCATCAAAGTGGAGCTGAATTAGTTGTTATTTATGTCGTTGCGCTAACTCAGATGGCATATCTAATCTATGGCAACAAGATGAATTGATACTTTGAAGCTCAGTGCAACTGTAAAAGTAATGATTATGAGAATTCTTTCAGAATGACTTCTCAGACACAGAAAACCTCACCAAATGAGCTTATTTGAGGATTATTTCTGTAAATTATTTTTGGGACCCTTTGGACACTAAAGATTAGCATTCATTTGAAGTTGTGGTTGTGGCTACAAAGTCCTGTAATCAAGCCTGGAATCCTGCTGCTTTGGTCCTTAACATCTCCGGTATGCTACTTAAACTGCTAAACGCTTCGCTACATTTAGCAGTTAACTGCTAACTTAGTGTGTTGTTAATCCCAGCAGCAGCAGTAGGTGGGTTCGCACACAGCAGGAATGATCTCAGCCTGTAATTTGTAATTACTTGACATACACGGATCACGTTCCCTGCTTCTTTATTTTGTTTTTCAACCTTGTAAAAGCTTTTCAATCTGTTTTTTGTGTGTGAAACAGATCACAGCAGTAACGGCCTAATAAGATACGTTCAGTTTGATACTTTGCTTTACCTAACTTACTGACTCCCAGGAAGTTGTTTCTACAAGCTTTTAGGGCTCCTAGAAACAAAGACCAAGAAAGCATTTGGTTCTGTAAAACAAACAAACAAAGCAATTAATTCTCACCTGAAATGAAACTTATGGAATAAAAACAGCTGAAGCTTAAATTCCTCTGCATACAGTAGTTAAATAGAACTGCACAGTCAGATACGTTCAGCTTTATCTTCATTCACACACGTTCATGCTGCCAGAACAAATCTCACACCAAGTACAGAGAAGCATTAAAGCCGGTTCTTCATGCAAAAAGATTTTTTTTAGCCTAAATGTCAGGACTGCTCCATGTTTCAGCACCAGCTATGATCCATGAACATCAGAGAATGCAACATGCATTTTACATACTTGATGATTAAAATGAGACTCATTAGTGAACCAAACCTAAGCTTGGTTTGGCAAAAAGTTAACCAAAGCCAAAAATATTTATTGCTTCCAGCTGTTTGAGTTTATTAAAACCCTTCAGCTTCAAAGGCTCCATAGGTGTATCTTCAGAAGAGTGCCTTGATTAATTAATGAGAAAGAAAATCAATTAATCCCGACACAGAGGGTCATTGAAAACCATGGGCATGACCTCTCCAATCATTACTATTTAAATTCAATGATCTTTATTGACATAAAAGTTTAAATAAAGAGTATGGTCAAAATAATTAATTTCGTGTTAATATTGGTGGATATTATTTATACAAAATATCTGCAGTATTTCACTTGTGGAAGAATGTGGTAATGAGGAGCCTGGAGCCTAAAGAACACATGTAGGTGTGCCAAAAGCTATCGAAGTTTGATAATGTGCTACATATGAAAATGTTTATGAAATTGTTAATAATGATTTCCTGAGCAACAAAGGCAGCAGACTTGGACTGCAGTAATTTAGGATATTACTGTTACTCCCATCTCCTACATACACAGTTGCAGTGCCAGATTTTTAAAAGGACCATTTCGCCCAAATGACTAATATCCACCCACCTCTCCTTCACTCTCAGTTCAACTTATATTTGAAAAAAATGGCAGCCCCGTAATCCTCTGTAAGGTTGTCACTAGTAACTTTTCTCACATTACCCACAGTCGTTTGACCTATTGTTCACAAAAATATAATAATTGGCGCAGCTTTTAGCTGACCTGTACAACTAAATCGATCAATATTATCCACACTGGTTACCACACACTTTTCCTTGCTTTTTTTTCTTGCTCAGAAATATGATGCCCTTTTCGCTAAACAGCCATTAGTGGAAAAAACAGAAAAAACTAACAAACAAAAAAACCCCCAAACAAACAGTTAAACTGCTGAGAAAAAAAGATGTGACAATCCACATGACTGAAAACAGGCCCGGCATGGAAGGAGACCATGGTTTATATGCATTTTCAGAGGAATTTTCTTTTATAATTAAGCTGTCAGGGCTGTTATGTGGTGTCATTATGTAGCTGCTCAGAGATATGCACCAATCAATAATATCATTTTGTAGGAAAATTAGTTACAATTACAGTATAAATGTCATCTTCTAAAAAAACATTACCCATTATTGGAACTGAAATGAAAATGCTAATTATCATTCATTTCTACTAGAATTATCATATGTGAGAAAATGAGTCTTTATAGCCATTCCAAAGCTGAACAATTGCTTAATTAAAGTGGCAGGTGTTTAAACCTGCCTGGCTATTTTAGAGAAGTGTAAGAAGAAAACAAAGAGAAATAGATGCTTGACATATCGTCTTACTTTGAGTCATTTTGTCTTGATTACAGATGATACAAATTTAACAGAAGTGAAATTACAATTCTGTTTATTTTTAAAAATAAAATGAGTCAATTTGTCACATCATAGTATACCATGTACTTTGCTCTGGATATATAGCAATAAATATTTAATGTACTTTTTACACTGTAATGGCACATTATGGTTTCTGGACTCCACATTTTGAAGCCTCCACGTAAAGTTTTGTGGGGGTTTTTTTGTTTTATTTTTTGTTTGTTTTTTGAAACAGGAGTGCTGTTGTAACCAGCCTCAAGTGGTCATTGGAGGAACTGCAGTTATTTTTGTAGCATCCAGTATGTTGCATCTGAACATACTGTAATTCATCCAGCAACTACATTGCACCAAAATAATTTAGTTGCCCAAATGTGTAATTTCTGGGTGTCAAGTACTCGTTGGCATAAAGTGGAAATCTTAAGCTAATGACCAATGGCTAAACTTACATATGCCTAGCCACCATGACATCACTCAGTGGTTCATGATAGTCTTGAGCTGAGTGATTTCCCTGTGGCCATCTTGGTGTTTTCACAGCGGATGTGACCAGTGAGAGGTGGATGTGTCTGTGAAACCGAGAAGACTGCACGCTGTGACCGTCTGCATAGGTATTTTTTTTATTAAATTTTCTCTTAGGGTGCCAGCCAGGTTTGTCTCCTGACATGCAAGATTTTCCTCTGCTTGCATCCTTTGCTTGGTTTGTTCTGTTACAGAGGAAAATACATATCACCCTGAACATTAAATGAAAGCAAACCCAACACCAGTTTCAATTAAAATCACTAAAATCATATATCACATACATGACTAAAATCAATAAAACATATATATCTCATATATTTTTTATGATACATAAATATAAATGTTCCACAACACAAACTATCAAGTCTTTTCTCTTCCTTTAGTTCTTTTTTGTTTTCCCCCCTTTTCTTTGTTTTTTAGTCACTAGACCGCCAGTCAAGCCAGGTAGTCAAGTCCGGGATTTCCTGATGTTTCCATAATGTGCATAATGCTGGTTCCATAAACCAGGAAAAACCCTGATGAAAGTCTGGAGATTTCAGCAGAAGTTTTTCCTTCAGTCAGATGCTTCTTTCCACTTACCGAGGTCTACACAATTCTTTTCTCTTCCGACCTCAAACCATCGCACCTCCCTCTCCAGCTGACATCTCTGCTGTTTTTTGGAGGTGGTTTTTAATGTTGGCCACAACCAGGAACAAATGGTGAGTGTGCATGTGGGCGTTTTCGAGCATGTTTAACTGTGGGGCAATCAGGCTGTTACGATGCTAATCGGATAAAGACTTGTGATTGACGGGTCATCAGCCAGTGAGCATACCCTGATTTATACACCTTCCTGACTTTATTAATGATTGTGATTTCCAAAATAAGCTTTACGTTTTAGTCATTAAGACTTGAAACTAGTGGCTAAGACCATAAACACATATGAAAAGTGCTCATTGAGGTCGCAAAGCAAAGGAGCTGAGGGCCATTTTCCTAAAGACTTCTATACAACCTAAAGTCTGTTTGCAACTAGAGGATTTGCCCCCTGCTGGCAAAAAAAAAAGGGCAGCTTTAAGGCATATTTGCATTGCCTTCAATTTTTAGACCCATCCACCTTATACAGTCTGTGGTTTTAATGTGGGTTACACCAAGCTCCCCAGTTTCTTTCTTTCTTTCTTTCTTTCTTTCTTTCTTTCTTTCTTTCTTTCTTTCTTTCTTTCTTTCCAACATAGCCCTCTATATGCAACACATTCTGAAAGGATACATGAAAAAGAAATCCATGTAATTGATACATTTGTTTTTCACTCAGTTTGTTCTTAGACATTTTAAACCTTCCATGTAATAGAAAGGTTTAGATTTACATAATCAGCAGAAAAAAAGCACCCATAACCAGAGGACCAGGGCATGTCTGTGTATGCTGGTATGTGTCATGCATTTCCCATCAGAGTGTAACAGGCTGTGAGGGGCTCTGCTTAAGGCTTTGCTCTGGATATAAAGTCATGAATATTTCATGGTTCATACCTTTACTTTTTTTTTTTAACCAATCTCTGTTGGCAGAGCCCATTGGTTACCTTGCCACATGCAAAGTACAGATAGACAAGAGGGAGTTTTTTTTTGACAGTTTGTTTATATAGGAACATCATAAGGACAATCCAGCCTGCCTCAGCATGACTGTAATATATGAAAAAGCATGGTGACGGTGTGGTGCAGAGAAGCCAATTCACGCAGGTTGACATGCTGTTTATCAGCAATGAAAAAGCAAATATAAAGGTGTTGGCCAGATAGTCACAGAATACAGAAACAGATGCTGTGCAGACAAAGGGTTCATGTATGTCTGAGTGTCTGTCTCCAGCTTTCTCTACATGTGTTTGGAAGGGAGAAGGGAGAGAAACACTACATGCTGTGCTCAGTGGGGTGCAAACTGAGCTTCCAACACAATTCTTAGCTGTTTGCACACTTTGCAGCCTTCAACTTATTTATGAAAAACTACACAGATCTTCTAAGGTTCATAGGACAACCCCAGTTACAGTTATGTTACTAAGTCTTTGATGTACACAGGTTTTGCACATGTGCAATAGCTTGGAATCTAATTAGTAAACACTGGCTTCTTAGGACACCTTAAACAGCTCCATCTGTGCAGAGGAAACTAGTCAAATGCCTTATGTGCAGGTAACATATGCTGTGTTCATATAATATGGGTAGCAATGTTCGAACCCTAAGATTGAGTAAACACTATGTCTAAGGTATTATACAGGCTTTGATTTCCCAACATATTGCAATGATCTTAATGTTTTAAATGTATGTCTAACAGAAAATCAGGTCTATGGTGGCTGAACCCAACATTAAAGCCATAGGCCTTTAGAAATGATTGTATTTAACAGAATTTTTCCTATAAATTTTTACAGAATTTTCCTGTCATTTCAAAATATGTGAATGTGAAATATCAATAAAATTGGACCACCTGGGACTATCAGGTGCTGTTTGGGGTGGCTGTAGCTCAACGGGTAGAGCAGGGCACCTACTAATCTGAAGGGTGGTAGCTTGATCCCTAGCTGCATTGGTCTGCTGGAATGTTTCTGGGAAATTCAGTTTTATTATGGTATTTTTCTGGCACCCCAGCTGCCAGAATAATTATTTTTTTTGTGAAATAAAATTTCCATTTTTTACAGTATTTTCTGATGCAATTTTTGCATTTCTTGCAGAACATTCTTAGTTATGAATGTCCCACTCTAGTTCTCTGTCCTTAAGTTAATCACTCTGTGAGCTCTGATTTGCAACACTCACCAAGTTCCAAAAGAAACAAAAAAAAGTAAAATAAATAAAAACCAAACAAAATCACACTTCGGTGGATTTCTACAGGAAGAAGGCAACGAGCCAAAAAACTGCGTTTGGGTTATGAATGTCCTTGCCTGTGTACTCCTTTTGTAGCAGAAAGGACATTTTCTCATAGATACTGTATCAAAAAGATACTTGATGTGTATAATTTTTTTTTATATTGGGCAGAAGACTCATACTTTCCATCCTTCCCCTGCAGCACTGAACGTGGCATGAGGAAGCAGTAGTTTAGCAGAGGTCATCTTTCTGTCCAGCCATATATCTCTTTGCATGTCTGCCTTGTTAAGCCTTGTTAATAATTAGCCCATGATGGTGCAGAAGGCCTTAATCATCAGAGTGAAAGCAACAGATTGTGATTGATGGGTGGCGTGCCTGCTGAGACGTGGGTGGAGGAGACAGTAATGGCACAGACAGTGCGTCAGCAGATGGCTGCTGATATAGAGCTGTAGCCTTGCTGCAGATAGGTTAATTAGCCTGATGAGTAAAAAATGTGTAGAATTTGGAACCCTGTCTGCACCTGGTTAATGCGCCTTTCATATGGTCACCACTTATCTATCAACATGCAGAATGCTACATATGAGGACTCCTTTTTACTCAAGTAAGAGCCAAACTGTCAGAGCTTGCAAGAGTAGGTGAGGTCTGTTCACTGGTGACTCATTTTACTGGCATGCATCATTCAAAAAAAGAGAAGAAATGTAGCCTTAAACATGAATCAGCTATTCAAACAGAAGAGGATTATGCTGTCTGCCAGCACAACCATGTCTCAGTAACACATGTAGTACCAAATTTGCTTCCTAATAGAATGTGTTTAAGACCAAAAGTATCATGGGCTCAGAGTCACATGCTTTTCTTACCATTCACCTCCATTGTTCGTACTAAAAAAATAACTAAAAGCGAGTTATTTTGCGTGTTCGAGTGCATCGCATAGTGATCTAAGATATCTGGTGACATCTGTACTGTAGCAGCATCCCACACTGAGGCACTGACGTGCCAAAGTTCCCTGGGGTGTGGAAAGTGCTGAAGTTTGCCATATCAACTTAAAATCAAACTAATTTAAAAGACTTAAGTTAGCAGTCCCTACACTGTTGAATTAAAAACAAAAACAAAAACAGTAAAGCAATAAAAGCACACAGAAAACAGCATCAAAAATCTAGCCAAGTCATTTAGTTTTTGGTGGGACTGAACAGATAAATTGGTGCCAAAATTTTGTAATTTAATTTAATTTAATTTAATTTAATTTAATTTAATTTAATTTAATTTAATTTAATTTAATTTAATTTAATTTAATTTAATTTATATAGCGCCAAATCACAACAAACAGTCACCTCAAGGCGCTTTGTATTGTGGGTAAAGACCCTACAATAACACTGAGAAAACCCAACAGTCAAAACGACCCCCTATGAGCAAGTATTTGGCGACGGTGGGAAGGAAAAAACTCTCTTTTAACAGGAAGAAACCTCCGGCAGAACAAGGCTCAGGGAGGGGCAGTCATCTGCTGCGACCAGTTGGGGCTTAGGGGAGAGAGACAGGACAAAAGACATGCTGTGGAAGAGAGCCAGAGATTAATAATAACTAATGATTAAATACAGAGTGTAGTATAAACAAAGTAAATAAGATGAATGAAAAGAAACAGTGCATTATGGGAACCCCCTCAGCAGCCTAGGCCTATAAAGGAGCATAACTAAGGGGTGGTTCGGGGTCACCTGATCCAGCCCTAACTATAAGCTTGATCATAAAGGAAAGTATTAAGCCTAATCTTAAAAATAGAGAGGGTGTCTGTCTCCTGAATCCAAGCTGGGAGCTGGTTCCACATAAGAGGGGCCTGAAATCTGAAGACCTCCCTTTCTACTCTTAAGTATCCTAAGTGCTCTATTGTGGTGATATGGTACTATGAGGTCTTTGAGATAAGATGGGGCCTGATTATTCAAGACCTTGTATGTGAGGAGAATGATTTTAAATTCTACTCTAGATTTAACAGGGAGCCAATGAAGAGAAGCCAATATGGGAGAAATATGCTCTATCTTTCTAGTCCCTGTCAGTACTCTAGCTGCAGCATTTTGAATCAGCTGCAGGCTTTTCAGGGAGCTTTTAGGACAGCCTGATAATAATGAATTACAATAGTCCAGCCTAGCAGGAATGAATTAGCTTTTCAGCATCTGTCTGAGAAAGGATGTTTCTAATTTTAGAAATATTGCGCAAATGTAAAAAAGCGGTCCTACATATTTGTTTAATACGCACATTGAAGGACATATCCTGGTCAAAAATGACTCCAAGATTTCTCAGTGTTACTGGAGGCCAAAGTAACGCCATCCAGAGTGATATCTGGTTTGACACCATGTTTCTAAGATTTGTGGCGCCGAGTACAATAACTTCAGTTTTATCTGAATTTAGAAGCAGGAAATTAGAGGTCATCCAGGCCTTTATGTCTTTAAGACATTCCTGCAGTTTAACTAATTGATGTGTGTCATCTGGCTTTATTGATAGATAAAGCTGGGTATCATCTGCATAACAATGAAAATTGATACAATGCTTTCTAATAATACTGCCCAAGGGAAGCATGTATAATGTAAATAAAATTGGTCCTAGCACAGAACCCTGTGGAACTCCATAATTAACCTTAATGTGTGACGACTAAACACTAGAATTTTAGTCACCAAAACTAAAGCACAAACAGCAGGACATATCATTTGTCAGATAATTCCATTAGAGAATGCTGAAAAATGTCCAAACACCACAAACATGGTCTACAGATCTAGTTCAGTGAATCAAATTGTCACATCATTAGTAAAGAATTATGAGTTTGCACTGTCTGTGTTGGCAAAACCGTCACTGACAAAAGCCAAGGCCACAATTTAAAGCCTTAACAGTAACCAGAGTTACTTAATTTTCTAGAATTGTTATGAAGGGCAAATTAGAAACCTGAATCTTTTTGTGGCAGGCTGTTACCATGTTTATTTTTGCTCTAAAGTTGTACATTTTTAACATGGCAGTCTGTGGGGACTGACTCAGTTTTGGAGCCAGCGTCAAGCTGCTATTAGAAGAAATCCACTTTGTGTCACTTCTGCAGAGGCTTCATCTTTCAGCCCCAGAGTCTGCCACCCAAACAGAATTCAAGGTTGGAGTTGGTGTTGTTCACTTTATCTTAACAAAGTGTAAACACAATGTTCTCTTCTCATTTGCCATTTGTGACTGCTTGTTGCACATAATGTTTGAGACTGCAGTCTTTTATTATGGCCTTTAGTTACATTTTACTGTGATGTAACATCTAGTGGCTGCATTTGTAAGTGCCTGTAAGATATGCACTAATGTGATCTTTAGATGGGGGTGAAACCTTTCAGGAAACCTAAAAAATGGAGCTTGTTGTACAAGTGTGTTTTGTTTTTTTTTAAAACCCCAATTATACTCTCCTAACCAGTGTTTCCACCAGAAAATTTGTCAACCCTGCAGCTCTGGCTAGCATGGAGGATGGGCAATTTAAAGTTTTGCTCAATTAAGTTATACTCAATCGGTTACTGTTTTACAGAATAGCAGAAATAGAGTCACAATATTAAGCATGAGAAATGCATCTATTGGATCATAAATAAGCATAAGAGGAAAAGGGAACGCTGTGGACAGTTACACAAAGCTAATTTTTCAAAGACAGTAGGACTGAAAAGTAACACAGCAGCAGCATCTGGTGAATCTGCAGTAACAGTATCATGTTCGCAGTTGTTGTTTCTGCAGTTTAAACTTTCCTCGATGCCCCCACTGGCATCACATCAAATCCTGCCAGAGCCTCCACTGCTGCCCTGTCTGCCTTCCCGCTGCTGCAGGAAAAATAGCAGACCTTCTCTGCTCCTTTAAACAAATTTGTCAAAGGTGAGCAAGCAACATTAAAAGTAGAATTGACCCTTTTTGTGCTGAATAGTGAACAAGTTTATATAATACTGTGGCCAGCAAGCAGAAGGTATTTCATTAAGACGTGCTTATTTCCTAATACCTGCTGGCAATGTGCTATCACTAGCTTCCAATTTGCATATAAATGTATTCTACTTTATTGGTGTATTGTGAGGAGGATTTTTTATGAGCAGCTCAGCATACAGACTCAAACACAGTCCGACTCTATTATGACACTGCTCTCATCAAAGACGGGCCTCTATTATTAAGACCTCAACTGCTAGAAATCAGCGTGCCTGAATAACAGATTAGGCAACTAGGTTTGATGGTGCTATAAGGCACTTCAAACATTTACTTGGGTCTGATGTAAACAAAATGCCGCTTGTTCAAAGGATATCAGGGAAGGGGAAACCTGTTCGTGGAGCTGAATAATACAAGATGCTGAGAATGATCACAGCCTGCACAAAAATCAAAACATATTTTGCTGTGTGCAGCAGGATGTGTGCCCTCAGCTCAACATGCCCTATTTTTTGTTTTATTACTTCTTCTAAAAGAAAAACAACAAGGTGTACTGGCTAAACCCTGTGCTGTTAAAGGCATCCAAAGGTAAGGAATTGCAAAAGTAGACCCAATGCTCCAACCGTTGCTCTGTGCACCCATCTTTGTTCTGCTTCCATGTTAGCAAATGTGTGATTTATGTTAGAAAGGTACAGTGCGTGCAGGCTGGGAACCTTTGGTAGACCTTTGGTAGGTAAAGCAGGCTGTCATGTTGAAAGTCTAGCATTCAGCCGGGTATCATGAAATAGTACGTGTGTGTGCATGTATGTATGTGACACAGCAATGTTATGTTATTTCTGGTTATGATGAAAATGTTCTGTTTTTGGAGTGTCATTTCATGACATGTGATGTCAATTAACAGCACCCTAAGCCTCACAGAGGTTATAAGGGAGACACTTGCCACCTAATAATCCAGAATAGGGAGAATTCTGTAACACCACAGATAATGGCTGTTCCCCTCTCCCCCCAAAAAGCCAATTGTCTACTATGTAACAGCCAAAAATATAATCCTGTTATTGCACTCATGTCAGTGCATAGTGTGAGTAGCTGTGACATGAATTAACATGATATGATGAATAGACTCTGATTGTGTCAGCACCCTGGCTCCTGGATTGAGCTGTAAAAGAATCCATAATGCTGTTAAAATGTGTAACTATAACCTGTGAAGCAAAACATAGCTTTCTAGAATGTTATTTTTCAATTTTACGTGCACTTTACCAACTGTCAAGCATGGTGTTGGTAGCATCAGGCTCTGGGACTGTTTTGCTGCTAGTGGCACTGGCACCCCTGGCAGCAAAACACACCAAAAGTGGATGGAATAATGAAGGAGGAGTACTACTTTCAGATTCTTCAACTTCAACTCAAGTATACAGCTCAACAGCTGAAACTTGGATACAACTGAGTGTTCCAACAGGACAATGATCCCAAGCACACATCAAAATTGGCTTTAATGTTAAAGTTAATCTTAAACTTCCGGCATGATCTTCCCAAGGCCCCAACATCAACTATATTGAAAGGTCCATGCCAGGATATCAACTGATTTAAATGAACTCTACCAGTTCTGCCAAGAAGAGTGGGCAAATATGCAGCCAGAATTATGCCAAAAACTTGTTGCTGGCTACCAAAACCCTCTGGTCGAGGTGAAAAGGGACATTTAACCAAATGGGGGGTGTATGAATACTTTGAACCCTGTGCGGCTTAAATTCAAAAACTTGTGTCCTTTAAAGATGTATGCTGTACAATCATCCTGGAAAAAGAGCTGTTCAAAGAAATCATTAAAAGCCCCAAATTACCATGACATTTATCCCTATGAGCGTATGTAAACTTCTGACTTCAATTTTATCAGTCCAAATATTGATTTTAAATCTGATTGTCCTCACCTGAAAAAAAAGAGATCTTGTTAAACTCTCATAATTACCAGCAAACACATTTTTGTGGCCTTGCAAATTTAATCATTATTCTCCACCCAAAGTGAAGACTGAAACAATGTGGTTTTATTTTGCAAAATTTCAGGTACCCTCTTCTTATACATTGACTATAAACAATAATTCTGTTTTGTCTGAATGTGGTGTATCTATCTTTAATTTGGCTGCATGAGTTATTATAGTTTTGCATTTTTCACTATTTATTCTATTTAGTTTCCAACGTCTGTTTCCAAGTCAGTTTAGTTGAGGTTCTTTCCCAGAGCAGCTTTGCTCATCCTTACTGTTTAGATTCAGTTTATTAATTTTTTTCTAAACATATTATTATTGGTCACACTGCACATTCATAAGAGTACTACAGTGCAGTAAAACAATACAAAAGCTTAACATCCAGTCCTGTAGATACAAGTCTCAATACACAGATGCACTCATGAGGAGAGGTGGACTGACAAATTTGACCAATCTGACAAAGACTCAAACTAAAGACATTTCCTCTTTATTTAGTTTTTTTTTTACTATATTTTCTATAGTGAGTTTAGGAAGGGGTGCCTGTGGGTCAGGTGGCAGAGCATGTTGCCTATCAATTGGAAGATTGTCAGGTTGATCCCTGCCTCCTCTAGTCTGCATGTTGAAGTATCCTTGGGCAAGATACTGAATGCGCAGTTGTCCCTGTGCATCCTTGTGAATGTTGGGATAAAAGCGCTCAGGCATTAAAAAAAAGATTATTTTAATGTCAATTAGCAGAAATATTTTTTAAGTTTGGTTTTTATTTTTACTTTAGTTTTTATTTTGGTAACTGTGTCAGATCCAGAAGACACAAATGTTTGTTGTTCCAATTTTTTTTGAACAGCCATTTTTCTTTTCTTCTTTTTTTTTTTTTTTTACGGAACTGAATTCCTTTAAGATCCCAACCAACTAAACGGGTATTTGAAAGATGTGGTAAATCTGGCAAAGAACTGTTGTCATGGCTTTTGTTTTTGAGCGCTGCTGGTGAGCATTCAGAGGGTTCTGTGTTCGTGCAGCCTCTTCTTGCTCTGAATAAGATGAAGGCACCAAAACTAGCCGTGACAGCTGGGTCTTTGCATGCTGTGCAGCCAGAGCTCAAAACAAGCAGATTCTGACTGCCCCGATGAAAAGCCCCATGTTTTATCCTGAGGAGCAATTCCATACTCGTCAGGAGAGGCTTCTGAGTGCCTCAGATGTTAGAAATTAAGAAGGAAGGTGGGGAGAAACTCTCATCTCACTTTATGTTTGAAAGCTCTGTGAGGGTGATGCTATCCTTCCTGTTCTCCAGAAAAGGCTGTAACATTCCTGAACATTGTAGTTTAATGGATAAATATGGCCTGTATAGTAGTCATCATTAGAATGACGTGATCTCATTGCTGTGCAGTGTTGACTGACCTGGAAAAGCTGTGAAGATAAATTATGAACTTCCAATTCAAACATGCTTTTGAAGCAGCTGCAATAAAGTTTTTTTCATAGCTAAAATGATTGTAAGAGAACAACAACAGTGGTGCTAAACATATATAGGATTATCATAAATCTGCAGAGATCTGTGGTTTTACTGAGCTTTGCAGGGATTTTCAGCCGTCAGAAACTTGGTGTGGTATCACTATCAAGAAATCTCCTGCAATATTAAAGTAGAAAAAAAACATTTCCTAGTGAAAATGCAATGTGAATGCTGAAAGCTGAAAGATTTGAGCTGCAATGCCTTGAAATGCTTAAAATATCTTAAACTTAATTTGCTGAATCAGCTTAAACAGCTGAAAAAGAAAGTGCCTAAATTGAATTTAATTTGCTGAATCAGCTTTATTGCAGAAAAAAAAAAACAGCACATTCCCTTCAAAACGAGTGACACACAGAAGAAAATCCTGCAGACCTACCCATAAACATAAGGTTACCACACAAAAACTGTAGGACAAATCTTTTACACTATGAGCGCAAGGAGATGTTACTGAAGCAGGACAGGCATTTTTTATGTCTATACCACAAAAATTGAGTGGGAAATGGCAGTTAAAAAAGTGCCTCTGTTTTGCTTTGTGCCCCAAAGAGAGAAAAGTTAACACTGGAGGGAATGTCAGATGTGAAGGGTGCTATTGACACTCTCAGGCTCCTAGTTGTCCTAAATTGTAACAACCGTAGTTACAATTTGAAGTATAAATTGTGGCGGTAAACCAAAATTTGTGGGAGTAAAAAGAGCTGAAAGATAAAAAATTTGAAAAGTAAAACAGCTCGAGTTCTTCAGCGGGTGATGATGTCACTACTCTAAAGGCCCTCCATAGGAAACCATTAAAATGTCTGAAAATTTCATCAAACCTAAACTGTCACTGTTTAAAAAATGTACATAAAAGATATCAACAAACCGAGTAATACCTGAATAGTTCAAGGTCTTGGGACCCGTTGAAATTTTGAAAATTTTCTTTAGCTCAAAATATGCTGAACTTTTTAAAACTTTTTTTAATACAGGCAGCTGTAGTAAAAATACAGTACAGCACATAAGAAATAAGAAACTGCTTATTGTTAATTACAAAAAAACAGATAAAGCCGATGGCAAAGACACATTTTTAAACTTTAAAAACCTAACTGATCCAACTAATGGTCCAATATGCAGATTAACTACATGATTATGTAATGCTTAACAGCATTCACATTAATTAAAACAACCGACAATAAGCTGCTTTCATGTCAGGTGGAATGAAAGGCAACAGAAAAAAGTTCTAACATATGTTCCCATCACTAGGCAACACAAGAAGATGGAAGTTGCCAGCTTTTCTGTGCTGCTCTTAATGCTGGAGACTGCAGCTTTCTAACGCAGTAAACAGTAACAGGGTTTTTCCTACATCTTGAAATTTTTGGCACACAGCTGCCCAAAGCAGTTTTCACCAGCACCAAAGGAAAACAACTGAGAAAAGAAACAGCTAGTTAAATTGTATCAAACAACGGTTAAGCACGAAGAATGTAAAGATAAAATATACGTTTTTACAGAGGCATCGAAAAAGCCATCTTTTTTGGTTTGAACTGGGTCTAAACTTCATGCAGGAAATGCATTTTTTAGATATAGTCCAGACACTCACGCTGGTTTTAAAAGTAAAATTTATTTCATCCACAGGTCAGCTGTTCCCGAGTCTCCTGGTGGTTTTTCACAAAAGTTTATTGCATGGATGTCGCTCACACTTCTGGCATTTACACATGCTTTCGTGTTCAGTGTCAAACACCACATTCCAGCACCAACACTGGTTCATATGGTGCTCTCCAGTCTGGAAGGACCTGCGGATATGGGGGAATCATTTTGTTTCTAAAAGCGATGTCCCCACAACACCAGGTAAACCAACATGTGTTTAGTGTAAGTACTGTCCAAAACTAAAGTGACAAACATTACATCTGCTTGTAAAGCTCCTACTCGCTGTGTTCATGTCAACTGTAAGACTGAATCCATACTGTACTAGGGTCTCCCACTTCTCTTTATATTCTGATTAGAGCCACTTTGTGTGGGAGTAGTACACACCATTGTAGGAACTCTTTAGCTTTTTGGGAGTTTCCCACATGGAATTTTGTTCTTGTATTAGAAGAAAAATGAGACACGTACTTTTTAAAAATTTATTTCTGCACTAGGGTACCACTAAGTGTAGGTGTGTGTGTGTGTGTGTGTGTGTGTGTGTGTGTGTATTTGGTTTGCGTTTTACAGTACTGTGCAAAAGTTTTAAGCCACCTCTCATTTCTTTATTTTTTGCAAGTGCAAAATGATAGTGAGGTGATTTATCAAAACATGTGTGAACTTTCATGGAAATGCAGTACATTAATCAAAAAGTGCATTTCAAGCTATAATGAGCTTGAGAGTCAATATTTGGTGTGACTACCATTACTCTTCAACATATCCTGAACTCTCTTAGAAAGCTTTCTTCTAATTTCTTTCAAGAAATTCTGCAGGCTTCTTGAAGGACATATGAAAACTCTTCTTTGGATGTTGGCTGTCTTTTGTTGTTGTCTCTTTCAAGATGATCCCACACATGACTATTGGCATTGGCAGTGTGTGGATCATTTTCATGCTGAAAAATGAAGCCGTTGTCAATAAGAAACATTCCAGATGGCATGGTAGATCAAAATCTGATGGTACTTTTCATAAATTATGGCACAAGCCGCTAATAATAAAGTGCCTAAAGATATAATTTTAAATTAGTTCTTTGCTAAGTCTTCATTATGTGTAGACACAACAGTGGTTCATCCACTGCATGCCTTTTTATGCTTAAATTTTTCTTAACTAAAGAAAAAACAAAGTCCTCTGAAAATGGTCAGGTACAAGGACTGGAGTGACATGAGTGACAAAGCAGCCAATGTCCTTCAGAGAGCCTGGAGAATTATTACTGAAAGACACTTTAAAATAATTCCAAGAAAGGTAAGGACACTTTAGACTTTTGCACAGTACTGTGGATAATACATAATCTTTTAGAAATTCAATGAAAATAGCAAATGTAAAAAAGAAGGCACTGCATTCATTTGTGACTAATAAGGTACAATCTTTAAATATAAAGAAATTCCAAAGCAGGGAAGCTGGAGTTAGCATATTCTCATGTCCCAGCATGTGTTTCCACTTTTACCTTTGCTGGTATACACTTGTCCTGAAACCAAATCATCTCATTAAAACAGATTAGGAATCTATCCTTGGTTTAGGCCTGCAACTAAAAATTGCAGCAGTTTCAACCAGCATATAGTTAAAAGATCCACTTGTCAATGTCATTCTCTCAGTGGTGCTGCTGAGCCTAGTGTCGTCTGACTGTCGCCTGATGGGGGAAATGATATTCTTGGGCACAAGCCTGGTTCACAGATCAATACCAGAGCCCAGTGAATCTTCTCAGATGAATTAGCAGCAATCGCTGCACCTCTCCAGGATGTATTACTCTGTGCGGATGAACAGGACGAAACACAACAACAACTGCTCTCTTGAGTCATGCTGCAGGAAAAGGCCATCCTGGGGTGCAGGGCGACAACCTCCATCTTTGCAAAACAGGGCCAATATTTAAACCTGTCCTGATCCCTCCTGTTTGGTGTTCCATATTTGTGCAAATTACAGGGGCGGGTATCGATAGGTGATTTGTCAAACTGCCATGTGGGGATTGGTTTTGCATTCTAGTGGGAGCGCTGTGTAACTGCCCTAGAGCTGAACGCACACAGTGCCACAAAGGGTTGGAGTGCGCCTGTCAAAGTGTCAGCCCAGCTTTTTCAGTCCCTGCACAGGTGTCACAGCAGAATAAAAAACAGCAGAGGAAGGTTTGCTGTTGAACCCATAGTTGCTCCCCGCAGATGATGCTCCAAGTTTCTCTGCATAGCCTTTTCAAGTAAGCAGTATTCAGCATCCAGGAGTTCAGAGCAGGGTTGAGGTGGGTAATGTTTTCTGTTTCAGGTGCATTTTGCATTCACGGCAGCACAGTAGTACAGTGTCATTTAAATAACAATAATGTGTATAATAATTATGATAACAATTCAGTAATCCTTATTTAAAAAGCACAGTTGAATGTTACAAAATGTTTCACGGGGTGACAAAATAAAACATTAAAAATGTATAGACCAATATATTATTAAAAATTACAGAAGTTGCTGAGGAAGTGAAAGACAGAAAATAAAATTAAACCTTAGTTAAAATCAGAAAAGACAATTGAATAAAAGTAGATTTTAAAGGAAGTTACTGGGCAGACAGTTCCTGAACTTCAGGGTCCTGAACGGAAACACTGACAGAAAACTCCTCTGCCTGAGGAACCCAAAGTACATGCTAATACATATGGTAGTAAGAGGTCACAGATGTCCAGTAGCCATGAGCAAGGCCATGGAGGACCTTAAAAGCAATCAATAACATTTTGAAATTTATTCTAGTACTGGGTGCCACTGGGAAAAGCCCAAAACTGGAATGATGTGATCCCATATATTAACTCTGAGTTTGGTGTGTTTGGCTTTTGTTCAGAAGATTTTTTATTAAGGCATATGAAAAGGCAGATACAATAATTCAGGTGTGATGAGATTAAAATTATATAGGATAGTCTTAGAGCTTATTTTCCCTGATATTTTTAAGCTGATAAAAATGTAATGGTATTAGTTTTGTGGTCTGCTGCTCAAAATTTAGTCCACGATCACACTGGAAAAAAAAAATAAAAATTGGACTTTAGAAAGGCAGTCATTAGGAAAAGTCAGCATACCAGAGACATCAGAGGATGTAAAAGGCAGTTAATTTGTGTGTTATCAGCATAAACATGAAAAGAAACACTTTATACACGGTTCTCCTGGGAGTGTAATTAATAGAAAGAACATTTTAAAAAATCTGCCAAAATTGTGGTGCACCGCAGCTAACAAAGACACAGAGTCCTTTAGAAACACATGCAGTAGAACCTCCTATTTAACAAATGTAAATGAAACCTTGCATACCAAATATCACACAAGTTGATTTACAATTAAGTAAATTAAGCAAATCTTGTTTACTCTTCTGTTACTGAATTTAGGTATGTTGAAAAGTAGATTTTAGACAGAATAAAACATGAACACAGCCTCCAGGTTGGAAATATGAAGCCAATGAAAGTGCCTTAAACCTGAAGGCCACCAGATAATGATAGTTGTGGCTGTAAATAGCTATGACGGTCTATGGGACCTTGAACTGTTTAAACACTCTGCTGCTGAGTTTAGTGGCTCAAAGACTCATTTTGGGTCTACCTTGTAAATTTGGTCATAATGTGTTTGAAAACAGATGATTATATGTAGCATAAAACTGCATACTCACTGGCTAATCACTTGTCAATCACAAGGATGCAGTCTGCCAATGAAGAGGCAACCCATGGGGTGTATGTCAACCAAGGCAGTCCCACACTATTTAGAACCGGAATTTAGGGCAGATTTTAATCCACCCCTGGTGCACTACCACCAAGGACTACCCCGGCTAAGCACAATAACCCCAGTTTTATCGGAAATTAGAAGCAGGAAATTAGACCTAGTCATCCAGGTCTTTATGTCTTTAAGACATTCCTTTAGTTTACTTAATCAATGAGTGTCATCTGGTTTCATGGATAGATAAAGCTGGGTATCATCTGCATAATAATGAAAATGTATGCTATGTCTTCTAATAATACTGCCTGCGAGAAACATGCATAATGTAAATAGAATTGGTCCTAGCATGGAACCTTGTGAATCTCCATAATTAACCTTAATGTGTGAAGCAGACTCTCCATTTACGTGAACAAACTGGAATCTATTAAATAGATATGATTCAAACCACTGCAGCACAGTGCCTTTAATACTTACAACATGCTGTAATTTCCATAATAAAACATTATGTTCAACAGCTTTGAATGCTGCACTGAGGTCTAGCAGGACAAACACAGAGATGAGTCCACTGTCAGAGGCTATAAGAAGGTCATTTGTAACCTTCACTAATGCTGTTTCTTTGTCAGCCTTCCTGCAGTGTTGAAAATAAACCTGGTGTTATTCTTATTTTCTTCAATCAGTGATGAATAGTCAGATGTCCTAACTTTATGGATTTTCTTTCTTATAGATCAACAAACACTTAATGAATGCTTAAGAAGATATTCTAAATTAGAGAAATATAATTTCCTCTCCAGCTCATGGGTTTACTGCTTTAAGGTGTGCATTTTCCAGTAATACCAGGGAGTCAAGCACTGCTGATTTGAGGCTTTCTTTTTCAGAGGAGCTACACTATCCAGAGTTGTATGCAGTGAGGGTGTAACACTATTAATGAGATACTCAGCCTCCATGGGATTAGAGTTTAGGTAGCTGCTCTGCACTTTGTTGGCACATGGTGTTGAAGATGATAATAGTGAAGGAATTAATTCAATTCCATTTAAATCAATTTTCAATTCATTTTTATTTATATAGCGCCAAATCACAACAAACACTCAAGGCGCTTTATATTGTAAGGTAAAGACCCTACAATAATTACAGAAAAAACCCAACAGTCAAAATGACTCCCTATGAGCAAGCATTTGGCGACAGTGGGAAGGAAAAACTAACTTTTAACAGGAAGAAACCTCCTAGTCATCTGCTGCGACCGGTTTGGGGCTGAGGGGAGAGAGACCCCCCCCCCCCCCCCCCGTCCTCCAGCAGCCTAGGCCTATTGCTGCATAGCTAAGGGATGGTTCAGGGTCACCTGATCCAAGTTAAGCCTAATCATAAAACCTGAGGGGAAGAAAGTTAATGCAGCTATAATTATTCATTTTAGATACAGAGAATATCCCAGATAACCCTCCTTTCTGGGCCTTAGAATCACGAACCTTTACAAAATGGACAATGTTTTATTTAGTGAAGATCAGCTACTGCAGCTTTAATTATTCTACAGGACTATAGCTGTCATTCAGTTGTTGAACAAGCTTTTGGTTTCCCACTTTCTCTCCATGGCTGAGTTTCCTGCCCAGGCACACATAATGTAGTACTCTAAAAAAAAATGTAGAACTGACAATGAATACAGGCAATTTAACAGTGAGAGCACCGAGAAGTATGTGTTTGGCCTTGTGTTTTTATTCAGTAGTGAGAATAGCTCCATGAAAAGGGAGTATAATGAAGCAGCTAAAGAGAGCACACTCAAACTCTGACATTTCCAGTGGGTGATTTGTGATGTTTGTCAGCTTTAGCTTTAGCACATTGTCTTTATTTACTAATGTAAATGTACACCTACCTTATAAAGGTATTGGAGATATATTGCAAAGGCTTCTTCTGCAGTATATCTTCAATGGGACATGTTAAATGGTTAAGACAAATCACAAAGTCTTCAGAGGTGTGCTAAGATTCAGATATGATAATATTCCTTGCCAGGAAGCATGCATTTCTCTCACCTAAAGCATAGACCTTCTTAAGATGTCCTCTCTGAGCAATATTTACCTTGATCAGACACATTTGGCTTCAATGGAAACATCCACTGGTCTTGCGTGCCAGATATGCATCGAGACAGAAAATGGCTTTGAGATAAAAACGCTTTCAAAATCCATATCCATCACTGTCTGTTCTGTCGTCTTTTATCACAGAACGCTAAGGGCAATGGTAACACTGTACTTGAATTTCACAGACTCAGGTTCCCATTGATCTGTTAAAGCCCATGAGCTGATACGGCAGAGATTTGGATGTTGTGAACACTGCAACGCTTTATATGATGACAATCATTCCTCTTATTATTATGGCTGGACTGTACTGTTTCTTTCCATTTTTGCTGTATGAAATTAAACTTAGTAAATATATAAATCCTAAATTATGGAATTTTATACATTTTTAAAAAAATCTTTTACAGTTAGTATTTGGGCAATGAAACAACGTTTTGTCATTGTGTTCTGTACACCACCACATAGGAAATTTAAATCGAACACGATGTGATAGAAGTCTTTCAGCTTTAATTCAAGGCTTTTAACAAAAGTATTGCATTAAGTGTTTAGGGGCTGCATACATTCTTTTACATAACCCCCAATTTGACAAGCAGTTTTGTGGCCAGGTGTGTTGCCTCATTATTCCACAAAAACAAATACATAAAGTTTTGAAATTGCATTTGGTAGCTATTCACTGGAACTTCTGTTTTGAGGTCAAAGGAGATGTCCGGGCAAGTGAAGGAGGCCACAACTTGGCTTAGAAAAATCAACCTAGAGATTGCAAGTTCTTTAGGAGTAATGAAATCTACAGTGTATCACAAAAGTGAGTTACGCCCCTCACATTTCTGCAGATATTTAAGTATATCTTTTCATGGGACAACACTGACAAAATGACACTTTGACACAATTAAAAGTAGTCTGTGTGCAGCTTATATAACAGTGTAAATTTATTTTTCCCTCAAAATAACTCAATATACAGCCATTAATGTCTAAACCAGCAGAAAACAAAGTGAGTACACCCCTAAGAGACTACACCCATAAATGACCAAATTGAGCACTGCTTGTCATTTCCCCTCCAAAATGTCATGTGACTCATTAGTGTTACTAGGTCTCAGGTGTGCATAGGGAGCAGGTGTGTTCAGTTTTGTAGTACAGCTCTCACACTCTCTCATACTGGTCACTGAAAGTTCCAACATGGCACCTCATGGCAAAGAACTCTCTGAGGATCTTAAAAGATGAATTGTTGCGCTACATGAAGATGGCCAAGGCTACAAGAAGATTGCCAACACCCTGAAACTGAGCTGCAGCACAGTGGCCAAGATCATCCAGCGTTTTAAAAGAGCAGGGTCCACTCAGAACAGACCTCGCGTTGGTCGTCCAAAGAAGCTGAGTGCACGTGCTCAGCGTCACATCCAAATGCTGTCTCTGAGAGATAGACGCAGGAGTGCTGTCAGCATTGCTGCAGAGATTGAAGAGGTGGGGGGTCAGCCTGTCAGTGCTCAGACCATACGCCGCACACTACATCAAATTGGTCTGCATGGCTGTCACCCCAGAAGGAAGCCTCTTCTGAAGTCTGTACACAAGAAAGCCCACAAACAGTTTGCTGAAGACATGTCAACAAAGGACATGGATTACTGGAACCATGTCCTATGGTCTGATGAGACCAAGATTCATTTGTTTGGTTCAGATGGTCTCAAGCATGTGTGGCGGCGATCAGGTGAGGAGTACAAAGATAAGTGTGTCACACCTACAGTCAAGCATGGTGGTGGGAATGCCATGGTCTGGGGCTGCATGAGTGCAGCAGGTGTTGGGGAGTTACATTTCATTGAGGGACACATGAACTCCAATATGTACTGTGAAATAATGAAGCAGAGCATGATCCCCTCCCTCCGGAAACTGGGTCACAGGGCAGTGTTCCAGCATGATAATGACCCCAAACACACCTCTAAGACAACCACTGCTTTATTGAAGAGGCTGAGGGGAAAGGTGATGGACTGGCCAAGCATGTCTCCAGACCTAAACCCAATAGAACATCTTTGGGGCATCCTCAAGCGGAAGGTGGAGGAGCGCAAAGTCTCCACTATGCGCCAGCTCCGTGATGCCATCATGGAGGAGTGGAAAAGCATTCCAGTGGCAACCTGTGAAGCTCTGGTAAACTCCATGCGCAGGAGAGTTAAGGCAGTTCTGGGAAATAATGGTGGCCACACAAAATATTGACACTTCAGGAACTTTCACTAAGGGGTGTACTCACTTTTGTTGCCGCTGGTTTAGACATTAATGGCTGTATATTGAGTTATTTTGAGGGAAAATAAATTTACACTGTTATATAAGCTGCACACAGACTACTTTTCATTGTGTCAAAGTGTCATTTTGTCAGTGTTGTCCCATGAAAAGATATACTTAAATATCTGCAGAAATGTGAGGGGTGTACTCACTTCTGTGATACACTGTACAATCTGGTGCATTCCAAAATGTCTGGAAGACCACAGAGGACAACTAAAGTGATCCTGGAGTGACAACTTCAGTTAGTTTTAATTAGTTTTCAGAGTGGTTTTGCTCGTTTTTATTTTTGGTTTAATGCTAGGTTTTGTTAGTTTTAGTATTAGTTTTAGTATTTTCATACTTTGTCAGGTGCAAGATTCAAGACTGACTAGTGTGTAATAAAAACTTGACAAAAGTTACCTTTTAAAGAAATATATCCAACAACCAACTGTTAACAAGACAGCAACATTATGTGCTAAATGTGTGTAATATTAAGGACACACATAAACATCAACAGGGAGAAACAAAGGAAAATATGAACTCTATAAACTCCCAATAAAGTTCAGCATCAGTGCAGCAGATTAACAACACCTACATGTGGTGTTTGACAAAGACAAACTGAACGCTTTGAAGGAGTCAGAGCTCAAATCTAGCTGCATCCTGATGTTGATGTTGAAGCTGCTTCTGTTTTGGAGCTAGCTTGGTTAGATGCTCGCTGATTAGACTTGCGGGGTCTTTGCAGCCTCTGTACACAACCTACGGAAGTGGCTGACCTCATGTCTGCATTTATGCATGTGTAGCTGTATTATGTGTGTTAATTACCTTGTGGTGGTGTGCTGGTGTTTTATATGTGGTGCCGGCTGGGACTTTGTTTGGTCCTCGCTCTTTGTGTTGTTTTTTTTTTTTTGTGCTGCAAAGTTATTTGTCCCTGCTTTTTCACTTTCTTCATTCCCTCACGTCCATTCCGATAGTTTGTATGTGGGTATAGTCTGTATGCGGGCCCTGGTTGTTGGTGGTGGGGGCTTGGGCGGATGCTTTTATGGTCTTTGGGTGTGGGGGCTGGGGTGCCTGTGGTGGTGGGGGCTGGCCCCGGGCTGTATGGCTGGCCTCCTCTGTGGGGGTCGGGCTGCGGCGTCTGGGGCCCTGGATCACCTGTTTCCTGTTGGGGTCCCTTCCTGCGCTGGGGGTTTCTGCGCCTCCTTGGGTGCACCACCTTGTGGGGTGGGTTGGCCCGTGTTGGGATGTCTGGTCCACATTCTGGGATTCTGGGGTGCCCACTGATCCTGTGTGTGTGTGTGTGGGGGGGTGTTTAGATGAGGGAGCAATGGTTTCCCACAAGGGGCCAGGTGGTCTAAGACCCAGGCCCACTGAGAATGAGTGTGGGTGTTGGTGTGATGTTTGTTGTTGTCTTCTGTGTGTGTGTGTGTGTGTGTGTGTGTGTGTGTGTGTGTTGTGTGTCATGTTTGTCTACGGTGTGGGCGGTGGGGTGCCAGCCGGGAGTGCGGTGGTGCTGTGGGGTGTGGCCACTTCAGGCCCTGGACCTGCCTTACCCGCTCTGCGGTTGGGTGTAGGAGTCCGGGGTGCTCAATGAGCCAGTTGTTAGCTGTCTCTCTCACTCCGGGGGTAGTCTCCTAACTCCCATTCATTTGTATCCTGACCCTTCCTCTCCTCCCACTCAATCATACCACACATCACACACACATGTAGAGTCTTTTTTTTTGGGGGGGGGACTAGTACCACATGGAATGGGCCACTCCCTTGGCTCTGCTCACTGGGCTGTATGATGACCTGTCCCTCCTTTTTAATTACATCATAAACCAGATAGATTTAGACATCAAAGGTTACTGTCCCATAGCCTAATGAAAGAGACATGGAAATTGCTTTAGTTTGTCGGCAGATCAAAGTGACATTAATTTTGATTGAATAGGTATGTGTGTGTGTTCTGCTGCAATTCCAGCAGTGTAAAAGAAACTTAGCAGCATATTAGAATCAGATATATCAACATTTATGCATTTTCTGCATCACCAAATGAATACCTTCCTGTGACAATGCAAGACACGTATCCCCCCAGCAGAAAATCTAAATTTATGTTGCATTTAAAACGTGCTATAAATAAAAGAATCAGTGAAAACGTGGCACTTCCTTTTTAAGCATAACCTGTCAATATAACCTGCAACCAGGTTAGGTGTTCAGCATAAGTTACCATGGTGATTTAGCTAGGTAAAAAGAGACTGCCACTTTTGTGACACAGATAATTCTGACTTTAAGCTTGACACAGCTCACTAAGCCATCAATCTTGCTTCATAGTACACCCCTCAGAGCAAGAGGTGGATCTTTCTGAGAAAACAACAGACACTGTAAACTCATAATGTAGCGACATGTCAGTATACAATATCCCGCTTTTTCAGCCTCGTGAAACCATAATCTCATCAGGAAAGTGTTTACTGATATCAACGAGACCCCAAGGGGGCAACCAAAATGTTAATGCTGAGTCCACCGTGGCTACCTCCATCTTCACCTCAGCACTGAAGAGCAAAGTGCTACACAATAATAAATCTCTAAGACAAAAGATATAAAGTTCAATTTCTGTTCACACGTTGGCTAAAAACACTACAGACACTTGATGATTCACCCCATTATTTAACAAAAGATGATGAAAAAGAAAAACTTAGTGCTTCTGTATTTTATATCTCATGGTTTACTGGTTTCTGCCAGTTGCCATTTTTCTCATGCAAGATATAGTATGTATGAATCAAGTACACATGATGTTGTTTAAGATTAGAATTAGAAAGCAGTCACTTTCACGAGTAAATCATAGTATCATACAGAAATGATACGATACATAAAAAATACTACTGGAGGCAAAGGGAGAAGGAATGCTTTAACTTATACATTTTTACTACTTTTGTTTTTATGCTGGTAGGGAGTTACATTTAAATGCACAGCTGTATGCTTATACATCATTTTCTGAGCGAAATGGCCTCTCTCTGGGGTTTGTGGCTTATTTGTAAGAAGCCCTGTGAATCAACAATTAAAGGAGCAAATCTGTCTCCTGAGAATTTACATTTTTATTTTACTAATTTGTCAAACATGTCTGGAAGGCCAGCTCAAAATTTCCTTCATTCTATATTATATAAGGCAACAGTTTTCTAGTCACAGTTGTTCTATGGTCATGAACTCGAAGGGAGTTTCACACAATTGTGGTTATACAATTAACAGAACTGTGGGCACATAAAGCATGGGGCTTTGGGCATACAAAGTGTATGGCCTTAAGGAAACAAAGCACAGACTTCATCCCTGCAAGACACGGAACTTAAGGTGTACAAAGAGCAGAAACTGTGAAATGCAGCCTAGACCAAGATAGGCAATTTAGACAAGGGTTGGAGTACATACACTGACTGAAGTAAATCACCCAATGTATGAACCTGAGTGTACAAAGTGCAGGAATTTGGGTATGTGAACAGGGATTCACCAGAATTTTGGCATACAAGACTTTAGATGTACAACTAGCAGAGAGTTATGGTGACTCACCAGCCACTTCATTAGGTACACATGCTCAACCTCTCGTGAGTGCAAATATCTGATTAGCCAGTCGTATGCCAGTGTAGACTTTCAACTGTAACTCAAAGAGTTCAGTCTCTTAACATTGAGTAGGTCATTGGCAACTCATCTGTGACTAGGGTCACTATTTTTTTATAGAATTTTTGCATGTTTGGAATTCTCAAATGGAAGTGCTTTTAATTTGAAAAAATGTATCACCATCTACTATCTGAAATTATGCCTATTTATTAAACAAAACCCAACCAAAACCCAACTAAAAGCTGATTAGGATCCAAAGTATTCCACCCTTGGTGCGGTTTACACCTTGGCAGTGCTTTTGAGAGTCACTGAAACATCTTTTCATCATGTGAATGATTAATGGTCAGACACTTGCGAGACACTGCCCAACTCTGCCACCATCAGAGTTATATAAGTCACATGAGCTAAGGAGTGAATGGGAGTTATACTGCTTCAGACGGGATCTCAAGACATCAAGGCGTCATAGGAGACTGATAGATGGTTTTGTTGGCCACATTCAGTGATGTTCACAGTGGACATAAATAGCCTCCTTTACCATATGTCTTCTCTATCCAAAATTTGAACATTAGCATCCTCAAAAGAGTGTCTCATCCTTTAAATGCAGATGTACAGCTAAGGACTATCCTGATGAGCTGGCTCTCCTATGTTGTGTCATCCATCTGTGGAGTGGATGTTAGGTCTCTCCTACGTATTGGTCCAAGCATTCCTCACTGCTTTGCACAGCATACACTGTTGTCCAGTTTGTGTTTAGGTGTGATTTTTTTCCAAGGGCTTTTGCTCAACAGAATCTTCTCTATGCATAACATCCCAAAGTACTTGACGCCCACTCATTGTGACATCACTAGAATTCACATGTTGGCTCATGTGATCCTAATGACCCACAGCTTGATTCATGCTATCCTTAACAAAACACATGATGACTGGGTGGGTTGACAACTCTCAGGATCACCGCCAAGGTGACAGCTCCATCACTTTTTAGAACTGAAGAAGCTTCTTGGATGAGAGGTGAAACATTTTCATAAACCTACATAGAAGTCCAGTTGCCTTCACCTCAAGTGCTTAAGATTATCATGTATACTTGAGAAATCATCCTCATATCTTTTTTAGCAAAGTCTGACCTCTCTTTTCTAGTCTTGTGTCCAACTAGTTGTTTGCACCTTGTTATAAAACCTCTGTATTGACATTCATAAAGGTGACACTTGACTGCAGACTTGGAAGTGATAAGCCTACCTCCTCCAGAGTGTTCTTTACTTCACCAATGACAAGAACTGGGCCATCATCAGTTACTATATCTTTTGTGGTCTTCCAGGCATTTTGGTGTTGCTGAGCTTACCGGTGCATTCCTTCTGTGTAGGAATGTACCAAATTGTTGATTTGGCCAATTCTAAGAATTTGCTGTCTCTTGGCCTGATTTATTTATTTTTTTAGCCTAATGGTTCACTTGAATCAAGACCTCTTTGCAAATCATATTGAGAGTATTCATGAACAGCTAAAAAAAGAAAAGAAAAGCAAATTCAAAAGCTGGAGTCTATTGAAGTCCCTAAATTTGTTTCAAAAGAAGCTACATCTGGCCATGAAATTGCCTTTGAACCTGTAAAAATGGAGAAAGAATGTAAAAGATGGGTGTAATTCCTAAATGGTTGATAAAAACAAATATAAAGAGATTTTCAAAAGGACGGGGATGTAGAGGGGTGTTAAAAAACAGGGTGTATAGTTCAATGTAAAAATGCAGTTTGGTTGTTTTGGTTTGTGAAGTTTATATTGTTTAATGTGTGTGTGTGTGTGTGTGTGTGTGTATGTGTATGTGTATGGACTTGTAATAGTTATACATGTATTTTGTCTGATTACACATCGATGAACACTGAAAAGTGAATTATATAAACAGTATTAAAGGAGATAGGATCAAATAAGTGTCAATGTCACCCTACTCCTTTTGGATCATGTAAATAGTGTGGTATATAGAGACAACTCTTTTTTTCTGTTCTTTTTCATCTGTTTACAATGTATTTAGTTTTGTTTATATTTACATGTTTGAAATAAAACAGTAATTTTTTGTTGAAGGAGTTAGACATTTGAAAGTAGCTGACTGAAGCTGAAACAGCAGAAGAGAAAAAGAGGAGCCAGATAGTAAAAAAACAAACAAAAAAAACTTGATTTTTGATTTGCTCCTCAACTGTAGACAGCAGAGCTCCACTCCTGCCTCTTCACTTGCTCTTCAAAAGTCAAGACACTGTTAAAAATCACCTCGAGGTCTTTGCTCACTGACTTTGCACTGGAGTACACACTGCTGCTGAGATGATTTAAAATACAAAATCTGCCATGATGGTGTTATCGCTCCCTTCTTCCTTCCCACCTAGTGAGGAAGCTTCACTAGATCAGACAAAAACCACATTAGTTGACTGGTCTCTTGGCAGCGTCACTGGCCTCTTGTGCTACATTTATGTGATGCAGACAGCACACTAAAAGCACCAAATGGGAGGAAAAAAAAACCCTTTCTTGTCAGTATAGGATATGGGGGAATTTTGTAGGTACAAGCTGCACCTTTTTCACAAATAACTTAAGTAATGTGTCAATCAGTGCCTTAGCTGTAGAGTAAGCATTCAGGGGTAGGCAACATCTGGCTCTGGGTGTTGTCTGTCTTGGGTCCTGTAACACAAAATCCACTCCCACTGCAAAAACCAATCTTACAGAATCAGCACAACCTCTCTTTTTTTTTTTAGAGTGAATAGTGATGCTATTTTAAAGGTTCTTATTGTTAATTAATGTTTTTTAAAATTGTCAAACAACCCATTGGGTTGCAGAGGTAGATGTCTAAGCAGACATGTCCACACTTTCCTCTTCCCCAGCCACTTCCTCCAGACACTGAGGTGTTCCCAAGCCAGCCAAGAAATGTAATCTCTTCAGCAGGTCTTGGATCTGCCGTGGGGCTTTCTCCCAGTAGAACATGCCCAAAACACCTCACCTGGAAGGCACCAAGGAGGTCTGCCATCTGTTTGCTTTTGATGTGGAATAGCTGCTCTTCTCTAACTGAGTTACTCTAAACTACTCCCAAATGACCAAGCTCCTCCCCCTATCTCTAAGGGAGAGAACAGACATCCCACTGATGATCATTTCTACACTCATTCTTTTGTTCACTACCAACAGTTGGGGACCGTAGGCCGTAGGGCAGGAGTGTACAGTAGATTGACCAGTAAACTGATAACTTTGCAGATCGGTATCACTGCAGATTTCACACCAGTCCAGCTATCAATCTCCTGCTCCACTCTCCACCTACTTATGAAAAAGACCCTGAGAAACCTGAACTGCTCTACTTGGGGCAGTCTGGCCTGCAGCATGAGAAGAAGTACATGGAAAGTGATTCTTATCACCACCAGAGGCAGTATAAAAGATGGATGTAGCCTTGGCATCTGAAAAGTGAAGCCAACCCAGAAGGGCATTAAACCTAGATTATATTTTTTTTAATGGCCAGAAGGGCTGAAACAGCTGTGGTTGCAAAAAGACTTCCAGTCCGTAACAAGTCTATGGGAAAATGACCATTGTACGGAAATAGTTTTCATGATGGGCTCAATCACTCATTTGTCATACTGAATAAAACATTAAGACCATTTTGTAAGTTTTGGTCAAAGTTCTAGAAAGAACAATCATCCATGGTATGCTCATTGGCTAATGACTTGTGATTGACAAGCTGTTAGCCAATAAGCATGTGGTTTCACAGTCAGATCTGCCCCTCGCTTGTCACATCTAGTTTCAAAATACCAAGATCCTGCTGGCAAAAATGCCATCTCAAGCCTTAAACACTGGATGTCACAAACCAGTGGGTGAAGCTGCAGTAGCTACGTCCATCTTTTACCCTGTCTGTAAACACCACTGTTACCTCTCAGAGAGAAAGCATACTCGGTTACAAAGAAAAGAAACAATGCAATTAACTCAAAACTGCATTGTGTTGTTTCCTACTACAGAGGTGGGCATTTATTTATATTTATAGCGCCTGCAGGTGACTGTTGTGATCTGGCTCAATATAAACAAAATTTAATTTAATTATATTAAAACTATCTGGAAAAACACCGTCTTGCAAACTGAGTACAACAAGTACCTTTTAAAGTCAGTCTTTAGATCTGAGCATTTGCATGTGCATGAGGGATTCACACTGAAGGCATAAGCTGGTGTCAGTATGGTAGATACAAGTGTGAATGATTCCAGTTGCATCTTTGTATTTGGTTATATCCAAACTGATTTGGTCAAAGTTGTGTTCATAGATTAGTAAACTAGAGCTGTTGTCATAAACTCTCACTAGAACTTTAGTTTTTGAGATAAAGCTACCACAGGTCAGATGAAGCACAGCAATATTTTTCATATTCTCAACACATATGAAATTTATTCTTGCGTAAAAAAAGCGTTAAATTGGCAAATACTCTAAAACACAGCAAAATAGTTCAGGTTTTCTATTTATCTGTTAAAAATTGTGTTAAATATTTTTGATCTGGTTTTATTTTGAATGAACTAATAATGTTTTAATAATCCTTTCTTTAATCGTTCCCTTAATCTTTACATAGGGGAGATTTCTGAATAAGCCTTTCAGGCCTCTTTCTGTTCCTGCACTGTAATTATTGTCTTTTTGTATTCTACATAATTTGCATATTTTGTTGTGCATATGAGCTAAACTAAACTAAAATTTTAAGTCACTAATGACAATTGTGTCTCAAGGGGGTGGTTCAAATGAGAACTTACCCTGAAATTAGGCTCTGCTATTCAGGCTCAGTCACTGATTGTAGGTGCTATAGACTCTAGAGTGACTCTAGTTTTACTGAAGATGCTGTGCTATTATTTTGTCAAGGGGACTGACAACATAGGCATAGTTGTGTAAAATATATATTTTTTTACACAGCTAGTTAATATTTGAAATAATATAATTTGATAGAGTCACAATTTTCACACCTCCACTATACTTCACTATATACTACTGTATATGAAGAGCACTAACTTTACCTGAAACAATCACATATCAGGGATTTAGGGAAGGTTTCAATATGACAGATAAACGGGATTTTTGGAAATATTTACAACTTAGGAGTAGTGTGAAATCCACTATTGGTCTTAAACTGGTACAGAATGAGAATATGATCAGGGACTGGTTGTGCCTCCCTAGCAGCTCACAATCAGCATCAGGGTTTTATTAAAAAAAACAAAAAACTTTTAAGCAAACAAGATGGAGTCTGTGAAAGTTTGAGGCTGATATAGCAAAGAGATCTAAATAGTACAGTTAGTGAGGATGTATGGAGTAATATTATTTCAAACATAGAGCGGCTGTCGGTTAGAGATGCTAGAAGTAAGTTTCTACATGATAAGATTGTACACTGGTATTATTATACCCCATCAAAGCTGTTTAGGATGGGTCTACTGCAAGATAACAAATGTTGGAAATGTGGCAAAGACCCTGTACTTTTCTTCATGTTTTTTGGAATGCCCCCTGGTGTTTCCTTTTTGGATGGAGATCATTGTAAATTTGGAAAAATGGAATGGACTATCCGTACCTAAATCACCCCAGTTGTGTCTGTTGGGAGATAAATCTCTCATACACGAGGGAGGATCTAGAGAAATTCTTGGATTTGTGGTGGCTGGATGTATCGTAGCTGCAAGATTCTGAGGAACTGGAAAAATCCCCACAAGCCTCAGACCGAAGAATGGATGAAACTCATGACAGAGACTGCCATATTTGAAATGTTAATTGCTAAGGTAAACAACATCCAAGAGAAAACAAATCAATTATGGTGTCGATTTATGCCATTTATTAAATCATAAAATAGAGAACTCACTGTATGATTCTCTTTCTTTCTTTCTTTCTTTCTTTCTTTCTTTCTTTCTTTCTTTCTTTCTTTCTTTCTTTCTTTCTTTCTTTCTTTCTTTTCTTTCTTTCTTTCTTTTCTTTTCTTTTCTTTCTTTTCTTTTCTTTTCTTTTCTTTTCTTTTCTTTTCTTTTCTTCTCTTCTCTTCCAGTTTTTGTCTACTGAGTCCTTCACTCTGTGTCCAACCTCCCTGGCCACACATCACATGTGACATAGAGAGGGTGTCTGTCTCCCAAATCTAAGCTGGGAGCTGGTTCCACAGACAGAGGGGCCTGAAAGCTGAAGGCTCTGCCTCCCATTCTACTCTTAGGTATCCTAGGAACCACAAGTAAGCCAGCAGTCTGAGAGCGAAGTGCTCTATTGGGGTGATGTGGTACTATAAGGTATTTAAGATAAGATGGGGCCTGATTATTCAAGACCTTGTATGTGAGGAGAAGGATTTTAAATATACATATTTGTCATACATATTTGTTTAATATGTGCATTGTGCATTATATGTGCATATATCCCTGTCAAAAATGACTCCAAGAATTCTCACAGTGTTACTTGAGGCCAAAGGTAGTGCCATCCAGAGTAAGTATCTGGTTTGACACCATGTTTCTAAGATTTGTGGGGCCGAGCACGAGAACTTCAGTTTTATCTGAATTTAGAAGCAGGAACTTAGAGGTCATCCAGGCCTTTATGCTCTTTAAGACATTCCTGCAGTTTAACTAATTGATGTGTGTCATCTGGCTTCATTGATAGATAAAGCTGGGTATCATCTGCATAACAATGAAAATTTATGCAATACTTTCTAATAATACTACCTAAGGGAAGCATATAATGTAAATAAAATTGGTCCTAGCACAGAACCCTGTGGAACTCCATAATTAATCTTAATGTGTGAAGAAGACTCCCCATTTACATGAACAAGGTGGATTCTGTTAGATAAATATGATTCAAACCACTGTAGTGCAGTACCTTTAATACCTATGGCATTCTATAATCTCTGTAATAAAATGTTATGGTCAACAGTATCAAAAGCTGCACTGAGGTCCAATAGGACAAGCACAGAGATGAGTCCACTGTCAGAGGCTGTAAGAAGATCATTTGTAACCATCACTAATGCTGTTTCTGTACTGTGGTGAATTCTGAAACCTGACTGAAACTCTTCAAATAAACCGTTCCTCTGCAGATGATCAGTTAGCTGTTTTACAGCTCACTCTTTTTCAAGGATTTTGGAGAGAAAAGGAAGGTTGGAGCATTGGCCTGTAACCCAGCTTAAGACAGCTGGGTCAAGTGATGGCTTTTTAAGCGCCATCGGGGTGAAACACTTGATGGTAAAGCAGTCCATCCTTCTCCACCGAAGCGATCCCACTGCCGAAGCAGAATCACTGCAGTTGGAGAAGTTGTGCCCACTCCTCGTGATTAGGGTGCCGCATCCTGCACCCAAAACCGCACACAGTTCTTGCAAGACAGGATTGGCTTGTTGAAGAACACAGAGCTCACCAGGAGTATACTGTGGCATGGCTGCAATAGCAGCTTGGGCTGCCTCAGCCTTGATCAGCTCCTAAGTGTGCTGCAAAGACTTAGGCACGGCAGTACCGGGAAGCATGGCTACCACATCCTGGGAGCCAGGTGGATGCTCACGAAAGAGGGCATCAGCATTTTTGTTACTCCTCCCTGACTGATACTTAATGTCAAAATCAAAAGAGGCCAACTGGGTGGCCCACCTCTGCTCTGTGGCAGACAACTTTGCAGTGGACAGCTGACTTAAGGGATTGTTGTCAGTAAAGACAACACACTTAAGGCCAAGCAGATATGCCAGGGATCCTCAAGTCCAGGCCTCGAGGGCTGGTGTCCTGCAGGTTTTAGATGTGTCCCTGATCCAACACACCTGAATCAAATGGGTAAATTTCCTCCTCAGTATGCAGTCAAATTCTCCAGAGTCCTGCTAATGACTTCTATATATGACTCAGGTGTGTTGAAGCAGAGACACATCTAAAAGTTGCAGGACACCGGCCCTTGAGGCCTGGACTTGAGGATCCCCGAGATACACTCTAAATTTCTCTGTCATAGACCAGTTAAAGGCCAAAGACTCAAGCTTCATGGAACTGTAGTTAGTCATGTTCCTTTCAGTGGGCCTCAAACCTTAACTGGCATAGACTATTGGCCTCACTTTTCCAGCTTGCTCTTGAGAGAGCACTGCTCCCAAACCACCGTAGCTTGCATCCACCTCCAGAATAAACGGGAGAGAGAAATCAGCATAGGAAAACGCTGGGGCAGTGGTGAGCCTCATTTTCAGGGCTTCAAAGTTCTGTTGACACTTGTCAGACTACTGCTCACTAGCACCCCAACCAGACCTTTAACCAGCTTCGGTGCTGCCAAATTCAGCCACAACCTTATGCAAAGGGGCTGCCAACTTGGCAAAACCCTCCACAAAATGTCAATAGTAGCTGGCAAACCCAAGAAAAGAACACAACTTCATCCTCTCCAAATGTTGTCCCACAGTAGAGGAAAACACAGTGGTATCAGTGAGGTACAACAATAGCGACTGGCGCTGTTCATCCCCAAAGATATACTCCATTAGGGGCAATACAAAGCCCAAATGACATCCTGTTTCATTCAAACAAGCCAAATGGCATACAAAAAAGCAGTCTTTTGCTTATCGGCTTTACTAAGCCGCCGTTAGCTCCCCCCCAGCAGATCCCGAGCAGCAGGGAAAGCAGGATGGTTGGGTGACTGTGAGGAGGAAGCGTAGTCCAAAACAGAAGCCCCGGGTACACCACCAACCTGTTCACGTCTCTCAACCGTTTTTCTCCACTCG
>JAMQGT020012403.1:0-45805 GCA_024447675.2 Pterophyllum scalare | reverse complement strand
AAAGTGCTGTAACTAAGTTTAAGGATCTAATTCCTTCATTATTATGCTCTTCAGTGCCATGTGCCAACACAGTGCAGAGCAGCTACCTAAACTCTGCTCCCAGTGAGGTAGATTATCTCATCGATAGTTTTACATCCTCATTGCGTACGACTTTGGATACTGTGGCTCCTCTGAAAAGGAAAGCCTCAAATCAGAAGTGCCTGACTCCGTGGTATAATTCACAAACGCGCAGCTTAAAGCAGATAACCCGTAAGCTGGAGAGGGAATGGCGTCTCACTAAAGTAGAAGATGCTCATTTAGCCTGGAAAAAGAGTTTGTTGCTCTATAAAAGAGCCCTCCATAAAGCTAGGACATCTGTACTATTCATCATTAATTGAAGAAAATAAGAACAACCCCAGGTTTCTTTTCAGCAATGCAGCCAGGCTGACAAACAGTCAGATGCTCTTGGAGAGCCCAGCATTCCTTTTCACTTAATAATTCTTAGTAATGACTTCATGGATTTCTTTACACAATAAAATTTTAGACATTAGAGGCAAAAATTATTTCAAAACCATCTCCAGAGGTTTATCTTCATGTTCGGCTGCTTTCAGCACCGCCGGTATTTGTTTAGACTCTTTCGGCTCCAGTTCATCTTTTGGTGTTAACTTCAATAGTGACTTCCTCCAAACCATCAACAGGTTCAATTTAGTATCCCATTCCTACTAGACTGTTCAAAGAAGTCTTTCCAATTATCCATGCCTCGATCTTGAATACTGATCAATCTGTCTTTTATTAGGTGGCGATGTAACCACAGTGCCTTCAAGGTGGCAGTAAATTAAACCGTCACCAAGCAACATCACTTGACCCAGCTTGTCTTAGCTGAATCATAGGCCAACCTCCAACCTTCCTTTTCTCTCCAAAATCCTTGAAAGAGTAGTTGTAAAACAGCTAACTGATCATTGGCACAAGGACGAGTACTCTCATTCAAGAGTTTCAGTCAGCTTTCAGAATTCTAGATCACAGTACAGAAACAGCATCAGTGAGAGGTTAGCAAGTGGATCTTCTTGACAGCCTCTGACAGTGGACTGCGCCATCTGTGCTTGTCCTGGTTGGACCTCAGCTAGCTTTTGACTACTGTTGATTGACAGCAATTGGATTACAGAAGATTAGAGCATGCCAGGAGGTATTAAAGGTACTGCACTGCAGTGGTTTGAATCATATTTATCAAAATAGACTCCAATTTGTTCATGTAAATGGGGAGTCGTCTTCACACACTAAGGTTAATTATGGAGTCCCACAGGGTTCTGTGCTAGGTCCAATTTTATTTACATTGTACATGCTTCCCTTAGGCAGTATTATTAGAAAGCATTGCATCAATTTCCATTGTTATGCAGATGATACTCAGCTTTATCTATCCATGAAGCCAGATGACACACATCAGTTAGTTAAACTGCAGGAATGTCTTAAAGACATAAAGGCCTGGATGACCTCTAATTTCCTGCTACTAAATTCAGATAAAACTGAAGTTCTTGTACTCGGCCCCACAAATCTTAGAAGCACAGTGTCAAACCAGATACTTACTCTGGATGGCATTACTTTGGCCTCCAGTAACACTGTGAGAAATCTTGGAGTCATTTTTGACCAAGATATGTCCTTCAATGCACATATTAAACAGATATGTAGGACGGCTTTTTTACATCTGCGCAATATTTATAAAATTAGAAACATCCTTTCTCAGATTGACGCTGAAAAGTTAATCCATGCATTTATTACTTCTAGGCTGGACTACTGTAATTCATTATCATCAGGCTTTCCTAAAAACTCCCTGAAAAGCCTTCAGCTGATCCAAAATGCTGCAGCTAGAGTACTGACAGGGACTAGAAAGAGAGAGCATATTTCTCCCATATTGGCTTCTCTTCATTGGCTCCCTGTTAAATCCAGAATAGAATTTAAAATCCTTCTCCTAACATACAAGGTCTTGAATAATCAGGCCCCATCTTATCTCAAAGACCTCATAGTACCGTATCACCCCAATAGAGCACTTCGTTCTCCAGACTGCTGGCTTACTTGTGGTTCCTAGGATACTTAAGTGTAGAATGGGAGGCAGAGCCTTCAGCTTTCAGGCCCCTCATCTGTGGAACCAGCTCCCGGCTCTGGATTGGGAGATACAGACACCCTCTCATTTTCAAAATTAGGCTTAAAACTTTCCTTTATGATCAAGCTTATAGTTAGGGCTGGATCAGACAACCCTGAACCACCCCTTAGTTATGCTGCTATAGGCCTAGGCTGCTGAGGGGGTCCCATAATGCACTGTTTCTTCTATTCACCTTTATTTACTTGTTTATACTTCACTCTGTACTTAATCATTATTATTAATCTCTGGCTCTCTTCCACAGCATGTCTTTTGTCCTGTCTCTCTCCACTCAGCCCCAACCGGTCGCAGCAGATGACTGCCCCTCCCTGAGCCTGGTTCTGCTGGAGGTTTCTTCCTGTTAAAAGGGAGTTTTTCCTTCCCACCGTCGCCAAGTGCTTGCTCATAGGGGGTCGTTTTGACTGTTGGGTTTTCTCTGTGTTATTGTAGGGTCTTTACCCACAATACAAGGCGCCTTGAGGCGACTGTTTGTTGTGATTTGGCGCTATAGAAACAAAATTGAATTGAATTGAATTGAATTGAACTAACTGGCACCTGGTTATAACCATTGGCCAAGTCCAACACAGTTCCTGACCAACACAACAGGGGATGCATAGGGGCTGCTATTTCCTCAGATAACCTGGGAAGAAAGCGACTGGTTGATGTGTTGCTTTACCACCTCATATTCAGGGGGTGGAATCCGTCTATAGCGCTGCCTGACTGGAACATCATCCACCAAAGGAATATCATGGGAGAATAGGTTGGTACACCCAAAATCTCCACCGTGAGCTGAAAAAACAGAAATATACTGCCTCAGCAAAGACCTCATCTGACCCTGTTCTTCAGCAGGCAGCAATGGCATGTCCATGTCCTCAACCTGCTGCTGTACAGTAGGGGCAACTATCTGGCATGACAAAGTGGTTACACCAGATGGCACCTCACTGACTCCTAAAAGGCTGACCACATTCCAATGTAGGGCTGGGCGATATGGACCAAAAAGAATAACTCGATATTTTATAGCTGAATGGCAATATATGATATATATCTCGATATTTTTTTCTTCCCAAAAGGTATAAACAAAAAGGCATTTCTGAGTCAGAGCTACATGTCCCAAATGTCACACAGGCACTTTTATTAACTTTCAGCTGCAGATGCATATGACAAATTACTCAAAAATAAACTACTGGCATATTTAAATAATAATGCTCCTCAAATTGTCATGGTCCGGGGTTTGTGGACCCTGTGTGTTTTTGTTTTGACTTTAATTTGTCTGTTCTGGGGGTTTTCTTTTGTTGTAGGGTTTTAGTTTGTTTCTAGTTCCTTGTGTTTTCTTGTGTCAAGTCTGCGTCTCTGTTCCCCTGAGTCCCTTCCTGTTTTATTTTGACAGTCTCGTGTTCCCTGTGCTTTGTGTTTAGTTTTACTTCCCTTGTGTCATTAGGTTCATTTGGTTCACCTGTCGTCCCCTGGTGTTTTCACTTGCCCTAATCCCCTTGTATGTATTTAAGCCCTTAGTTTTCTTCTGTTCCTTGTTCGGGTCCTTGTCTTTTACGTCTATGTTGACAACAGCTGTGTGTTTTGTTTCAGAAGTTTCAAGTTTGTTTGTGTAGCTGGCCCCGACCAGCCTATTTTTTGTGTTAGGTTTATTGAAAGTAAACTTTAAGTAGACATTCATTCTTGTCCTGCGTCCTGCTCTGGGGTCCTCCCTGCCTTGCTAGCACCCAGCCGTGACACAAATAAATTAATGCTTTTTTTCCTCTATAACAAAAGACTCACAGCTGTGCTATTAAAATGTAAACACAAAAGATACAGAGCAAAAATAGCAAAAGGCTGACTTATTCTTTAAAAACCAGTCTGCAGTGAAGTAGACTTCACCAAAGTGCTTCCTCCTGTGTGCACTCCTGTACATCTAGTACTCTTTACACATAACAAAACATGTAAACAGACTGAATGAACAAAATTCCATCCTTCAGTCAGCAGGGTTATAGCCAGCTCAATAAATCCATAGACATATGCGCCGACATATCACAGCAACAGGCCCACCCACTCAATGTGGCGTCTACATATCCGCCATTTTCTCATTTAATAAAAGGTTTTTCTTACCATAATGATTAGGAATGCACCAACTATTTCTGATTTGGATATCAGTGACTGCTATCAAAAACCCACATCTATTTTACTTATGTATATTTCCATCATTTGTCTGGTACTTTCTGATCACTACTCTCAACTTACTTGTCTTCTTTTCTGAGGCTGCACAAAAAGCTGACAAATGTTACTGCCACCTTTCCTCTTGCTCATAATGACACTCTGAATGAAAGCTGACTGTAATAAAACTGCACTTGCACTTTAATCAATCACTGAGAACACTATCTATCATAAGCCTGTACAATTACCCAGTACACTATATGAATATGCATTAAACAAAAGCTACCGCTGTCTACATAAATTACAGAAGCAGTGCGACCAAAATGATTGACACCTTACTCAAACTTCATGTGGGGACTGTGCATGCAGAATAATTTGTAGTTGCTGAAAATGTGAGATACTGGTGTAAGGGGTATTTCCTAGTTCCATTGTCATACTATATCGACACCTGTGAGTTCAGTCTGCAGCAGCTGATGTGAAAACTTTGTCACTTTGTCTTATTGTCACTTTGGATGAAGATGTTCAATATAGGTTAGTATACCAAAGTGTCAGCTCGTTCCATTATCCAGCTTGTATGATGAAATCTGAACAAGCCCAGTGGAAACTGTAATGTTCACCTTCCATGTAAAAGTTGCACCTTTTTTGCAGCAGTAAAATTCAAGAAGAGCTAAACCAGACTGTTGCATAGTCATGATTCAGTCACTTTTCTTTAACTAACTGCATATGAGTGTGACCCCTGGAGTGTTATGAGTCATTCATCAAATTATTATTACTTTTTTTGATAAAGTTGCTTTTGTCTGTTACTTTGGGTGAACGTTAAAGGCAGTGGTGGTGTGACCTGTTATTAGTCTGACTCATAGAGTTTGTCTTGAATATGACCTTTATTCCAGTGGTTCTGTTGTCATGACAACACCACCAACCTATCCATTAAAAATCCAATAATTTGCTCATTGCAACTCACATTGCAGTTGACAATTAGTTGCTAGCAGATATTAAAGACTCCAGTTTCCTGGATAACTGGGATATAACAGGGTACCACCCGTTTATATGTCTATCACTGGTATCATGGCTCTCACTGGTAGTCGCTTCAGTCAATCGGCTTGAACTTGAGAAACATTTTACTTGGAATCCTCCCACTTCACGTTCCAAGTGGTTATTTTGCCTGTCATTGCTTGAAGTTGCTGAATGTCACTGACTTTCGCTGGTCTCTAGTTGCCATGTAACTGCTAGTCCCTTCCTATATACTGTAGTCACTACTTGAAACAAGTCTACATAAATGGAATAAACAATCTAATAGTCTTTTGCTGAATGAAATGTAGTGGTAAACAGCAAAACTATACAACAGCACTTATGTTAGCTGAAAAGAATCCCATGGGATTTTCTTTTCTCTTGTATTTAAAGAGCATCTAACATACTGTCATGAGGCTCATGCAATCTGCTTTAGTACAGATTTGTACTACCAACATATAGTAACTTTTTTCACTTTTAAAATTATTTTAATAAAAAAAAAATCACAGACCTTTTCTACATGTGTCTGATGACCATTGGTGTTATGAATAACAAGGTTTCCAGGCTAGCTGGTCAATTTTGCTTGGTTCTAGTAACACCTGTTATGAGCTTAAGTCAAATGTTTCTGTGACTTACAGTATCTCTCAGTACATATCCATTTCCAGCCTCAGAAATGGTTCTATAACCCTTTTCAGGCTGATAGCTATAAACAATTTTGTTTTTCATCTGTTCTTGACTTTCTTTAGATCGTAGCATGATGTCTTGTTTTGTGAGATTGTTTAGCCTACTTCACTTTGTCAGACAGGTTCTGTTTAAGTAATTTCTTGATTCAACAGGTCTTACAGTTATCACAATTGGGTGTGACTAATGAAATTGATCTCAGCTTTCAAAAAAAAAAGTGGTTAAACACAGTAAATTCATCATTTAACAGGAGGGGTAAGTAGGTCTGGATAGCTTTTTCCTTCATAAATGAAATCTTCATTTTAAAACTGCATTTTGTATTTACATGGTTTACTTTTGTCTAATATTAAAAATTTGTTAGATGATCTGAAACAAGTGTGCAAAAATCCTAAGAAATAAGTAAGGGCGTAAATACTTTTTCACAGCAGTGTACCTTTAAAAAAATTTTCTTAAAAATCATGGCAATCAGTGGACAAAAAATGGTAACTCTAACTGATACACATCAAAAATATTGACATTTTTTGCTGAACCTCCTTTTGCTTGTCTCTAAAACATAGGATTAGGGTTTGGGGCTAGGGTTGTGGTCATCACCAATGATGAATTAGACCTCAGAGCATTAACTTTGCCTAACTCAATGTTGCAGATAGCTGCAGGCCACCATCAATAATCATTAGACATATGCGTGTGCTTTCGTGATTGCTGCACCTTTTATCTTCCTTTAATACCGTTCAGTGTGATTTACAGTCCCAGATGATTCACTTACAGTTCACTCCAAACCTACAGAACACAGTAGCTGAAGGTAAATTACACACTTTATACAGGACTAATGATGACTCAGACTGCATTAGCTCACCTACAATACTTTCACTGTACTCTGCTGCGTGTACAACCAATTTCCATCACATTTCTCAGATGATTCCTCCTTACTGCTTCTGCTTTTATTATTATGAGAGACATTTACTTTTGGCCTGATTGTCAGTCGCCTCCAGTACAATGTAGGCATTCAAGTATATTCATACCTGGGTGTTATGACACATGCTATACTGTGATGGACTCCTTGTGTACAATCTATTTGTCAGAAGAAAAACTGAAACAGCAGCACATGCACCTTCTTGTATACTACATATGGGTTCCTGGACCAATTTGGAGTGGCTGTCACATCAATCTGTTGACAGACAAACAGCAAACAACTGAAACACAAACAGTGAAATCTGTGGGGAATATATATATATATATATATATATATATATATATATATATATGTGTGTGTGTGTGTGTCTCAATGGCCTGCTGAAGTCAGAGGAACTCCATGGTCAGGGTGTTTCTATGTTTGTATGGAGACACAGGGCCTTTGGGGTACGTCTATGGCAGCTGGTACACTGAATACCAGAGCAGCTGACCTGAAAGATAAGAACATGGCTAAGAAGGAGAGCTGGACCCCTTGACGCTGACTACCAAGACTAGGTGAAAATCTACTAGAAGATGCGAATGCAGCACTACGGACAATCCCTACCACAACTATGACTGAAACCAATCAGTTGATGTATACCATGGCAGCAGTGAACCTTGAGATGCTTGGTTATAAGATGAACAGCAATAAGGAGCAGTATCCTACATGGAAAAGATGGCTAGAGGCTAAGATCAAGGCAGCACAGAGGGAAGTTAGCCATCTCTCAGAGATGCAGCTCTCAGAGTTGCAGAAAGGTGTGATGAAGAGAGCGGTGCCTAAGAAGTATAACAGGCTGTCCATACCTGAGGCCTTAGAGACTGCCAAGCAAAGATTCACAGTCTTGGCTAACTGCCTGAAGAGGTATACCAGGGAAATAGAAGACAACCAGAAGAATAAACCAGATGTTCTCCACCGAACCATCCAAGGTATACTCTCAGTGGCAGGGGAACAATATGAGAACAGCACCCCCTGGAGACAGAGCAATACTGGAAGAGCATATGGGAGAAGGATGCAACACACAACACCAATGCTCAGTGGCTAGTGGATCTAAGTGAAGACCACAGCAACCTCTCTGAGCAGGCTCAAGTAACCATCACAGTGGCAGAGATCCAGATCACATATGAAGAGCTGGACAGCACCAGGCCCTGACATGATACACGCCTACTGGCTAAAGAAGCTAACTGCACTCCACGAGCATCTGACAGCACAAATGAGCCAGCTGCTAGAGGCTAAGACACACCCAGAATGGCTGACTGAAGGCTGGACAGCATCCCCAAGGCCCATCCAACTACTGGCCTCAGTACAACATGGAAACTCCTGTCAGGCATCATAGCAGCTAAGATGAGTAGGCATGTGGAACAATACGTGAGCGTACTGCAAGACCCGACTGACCAACCTGTGCACTGCCTGGATAGAGTCGATGCCATACACATGTTTACCAAGGAGATGCTCTGTCCCCACTGCTGTTCTGCATAGGCCTGAATCCCCTCAGCCAGATCATTAACAAGACTGGCTATGGATACCAATTATGGAACGGAGTGAACATCAGCCACCTACTCTACATGGATGACATCAAGCTGTATGCCAGAAGTGAACAAGATATCGTTTCACTGATCCACACCACCAGGATCTACAGCAATGATATCGGAATGTCATTCGGACCAGAGAAGTGTAGTCGAATGGTAACTAAGCGAGGAAAAGTAGTCAGAACTGAGGGGGTTGCACTACCAGAAGGCAAAATTGCAGACATTGAAGACAGCTACAAGTACCTTGGAATCCCACAGGCAAATGGGAAACATGAAGAGGCGCTAGGAAAGCTGCTACCTCCAAGTACCTGCAGAGAGTGAGGCAAGTCCTAAGGACTCAGCTGAATGGGAAGAACAAGATCCAGGCTATTAACACCTACGCCCTGCCAGTTGTCAGATACCCTGCTGGGATAATAAGCTGGCCAAAGGAGGAAATAGAAGCCACTGATGTCAAGACAAGAAAGCTCCTTAGCATGCATGGAGGGTTTCACCCTAAATTCAGCACCCTGAGACTGTATGCTAAGCGGAGGGAAGGTGGCCGAGGACTAGTGTGTGTCAGAACCACTGTCCTAGATGAAACAACGAAGATCCATGAATACATCAGGAAGATGGCCACACAGGATCATGTACTTAGTGAGTACCTCAGGCAGCAGAAACCAGAGAAAGAAGAGGAGAAAGAACAGGAACCATCATGGAAGGACAGGCCTCTGCACGGCATGTACCACCGATAGAAGAAGTGGCTGACATAGAGAAATCCTACCAATGGCTGGACAAAGCTGGACTGACAGACAGCACAGAGGCACTAATCATGGCAGCACAAGAGCCAGCTCTAAGCACAAGATCAATAGAGGCTGGGTTTTTGTCTATTGTCTATTTTTGTCTATTGTTTCCTATATATTGATTCTTGGATTTCTATTATAATACTGAGTTTTCTGAGTGTTTTCCTTTTTCATGTGTTCTGTGTGTTCCTGCCTGAGTGTGTCTCACTGTTGTCTGTGTGTGTGTTTGATTTCTGTCCCTCGTTCAGTTTGTTTTCTGTTTTAAAAGTTCAAACCTTATTTGGCTTTTAAGTGTTCTTACTTCCCCACTTTGTTCTTTTTCCTGCACTCAGTAGCGTCTCATTGAGGTAACCTGCTCCTTATTACCCTTTTTTCCATGGTGTGTATTTACAGTGTGTCTATTATACAACTAAACTAAAAACCAAAACTACATCTGAAAAACCTTTTTAGTTAGCTGAAATAAAAAAAATAACTTTTTTAAAAATTTTAAACTAACAGAAACTGTGTTGGGAACTTGGAAAACTAACTAAAATGAAATTAAAAATATATATAAATATCCATAGATTTAGTACTTGGTAAAATTTGTCACCATAACTTAGCTGATGAAGCTTTGACAGACATGCTTATTGAGACTTTGGATGTTTACAAGACTGAGAGAAAGTTGTTGTTGTTGTTTTTTTTTATTGTAAGACCTAAACTGATTTTCCTAAAATATGTCATCCATAAAATAAAAAGACTAAAACAAACACTGAAACTAATAAAAACTAAATATTTTCAAGCAATAAAAACAAACCTGAAACAAGCAAACCTACACTGGAAACTATCTCAAACTAAATTGAATTAAAAACAAAAAGTCAAAATGAAATAAAAATAAAAACCAATTAGAAAATACAAAACTATAATAACTCTGGATCCTTTTGGTCTTTTTCAGACTGTTGTCTCTACTCCACCTTGTTTCAGAATCTCCACTGTTGTTGGATTTTTAATTAACATGTCTGATGTGGTGTCTGTTCCCTGTTTTTTGACTGTTTCAATTCCTGTTGTGAGCATTTGAGGATTTTGGATCTATGCAAAAATATAATTAATGATTTATATGTCACATAGTATTTATTTTATACTATGACTTTATACAAAACTGAGCTAATCCTTTGAACCACATGATACTGTGGTTACAATGACGAGGTCTTACAGGGGAGAAATCCATGGATCCAGAAAGTTCACACTTCATTTGTTCCTTGTTCACTGATTATAGGCAGAGTCAGTGTATCAAAGCTCTAGCAGCATAAAATTTGACTTGTCATAGCTCATGCAACCTGCCATTGCATTCTGTGTCCTTTCCTCTAGCTATAGGTAGTACATTGTTTGTTACACAAAAATAAATTAAGAAATCTGGGCATTAAATATCCTGGACATAACTGCAAAGTGCAAAACTGTTGATGTCAAGATATTCGTACACTCTTAGTTGTTCTTTTGTATAGATGCTCAGGTTTTTTTTTTGATCTGTCACTTTCTGCCATCGTTTCAGCTCATCCAAAAAACATATCTCCAAAGTGCAACCTCCTTAGCCTAAAAAATGAAGCCAATGTGGAAGAACTGCTCCTCTTGGTGGAACTTGAGCTGGGTCCAAAAGAAATTTCATACCCATAGACTCCGATGTTAAACTGGCCACCTTAAGAGCGTTCAAGAGCATATTTACGGCCTGAACAGATAGTTTCTGCTTTCATAAGAACTCTGAGTGGGGTAAATTTTTTTTGGAACCTTTCCATCTGCATACTGGAATTAGGGATGTGGTTGCTTTCATTGATCGTTGTCCAGACTAGGTGTGTGCTAGGTCTCTCTACTGTGTTTGTACTGTTGGAGCCTTTTGGAGCATTTTTAATGGATTATAAATAAATTAAGACAAAATATAAATTATGGCTTACTGTGTGGTTCATGCCATCCAAGAAGTTTTGTGCTGCAGTTTTGGTCAGTGAGATTCTAGTATTTTATTAGTCTGTTTTTAGTACTAATTGGTCAATATTGTGTCTGCGCCTTGGTGCACGTATATGTATATATATATATATATATATATATATATATATATATATATATATATATATATATATATATATATATATATATATAGCTTGTGGATTTAGCTGCTAATTGAACTAGCCTTCATTAACTAATATCTCAGCACTCCAACCTCTACTAAATGCCCTCTACTCTTTGATGAGATTGACAAAAAATAGCATGTTTTACAATGTAAACAATGTCTGTACTATCTCACTGTAGAATAAAACAGTGGGTGGTTTCTGAATTTTCTTTGGAATGTGTAATCTGCTTTTTTCTGCTTGATGCTAGAGGCTCCAGCATTCAGTGGGTGCAGCAACACATCACCCAATTCAAATCCAAATCATTCTAAATCAACAAACAACAAACATTCTAAATTGCTGTCTTCAGTCAGCATATTCCCACATCCTGTGTATCTATATCAGGAAACATATGAGGTGTATCGTGAAGAAAGAGGCTGAGCTGTTCTAAGAGAGGGATTTGGCCAGAAAGGCTAAATAAATAAATAAAATGGGAATTTTGAGAGACCGAAACAATAGTGACCAAAGAGAAGCCAGAAAAGGCATAGCTTTCTGAAGTGTTTCCTCAGAAGTGACGCCTTTTGTTGCAATAACAGTGATGATGAATGTTGTTTCCCCTGAGGAAAAAAAATAAAGGTTTGCCATCAAAAAAAAACCAGACCAGTAGAAAAACAGGTAAGCATGGGAAGAAAAAGAACCAGCTTATCTGTCAAACCGAGTGGAAAACGGCAACTGCTGGAAAAACATGTGTTAGACTGCCAAGAAATGAAGGAATAAGTAACCACATCCAGCGAGGATGCCTTTATTCAACAAAGGTGTGATTGTTACTGTGCATGAATTATTTGTTTTTGGTTGTATTTGTGAAAGCTAGCAGTGAAATAGTCATGTAAACGCTTTCTTTTGTATGTATTTGTAAGATCTGTGTTTACATTTTCCAAGACAGTGTGTGTACATGTGATCTGAGGCAATTCTAAATTTGTTCATGGTGTACCAAAAAATTCAGGTAAGGAAACAATGATGAATCCCAAATTGTTGTACAAAACCTTTATGCACACAGTTAAAGCACAGATTTGCCAGCAATTTTGATACCTTCTTCAGTTAGACATCATTATAAGAATGAAGCAAAACAGTCTTTTAACCACAGTGTGCTGCCTCAAAAGACTTCTGCTGATTTTAGTCTAGAGGCACACCTGGTGGTTTCAATATCGTTTCAATAGCAAACTGCACCAAACTGATGTCTGTTAAATAGAGAACCAGAACCAAGCATTCTGTTGAGAAAACTTCAATAAGTACATTTTTTTTGGCTAAACCTTCAAGACCCCATATGGGTTTGGTGGTTAGCCAAAACAATTTCAGCAAGAATTTTTCTACTTTTCATAGAAGGACCCTGTTGTAGAAATCTCCCAAACATTTCACCATTCAGAATTCTTTGAATGTCAGGTCTCATAATTTCACTGCCTCATCTCTGTGTTTTGAATTGAATTGAACTGAATTGAATAGCTTTATTGTCATTGTAAGGAACATGTGTCTCATTTCTATGTGGAGGACTAGAGGTTCTATTTTAAGTCCCTCCCAAATGACCAATTTTCTCACCGTATTGCTAAGGGTCAAGGAGAGCCCAGGCGTGTTTCAGAGGAAGCTCATTTCTTTTTGTATCTACAGTCTCATTTTTCCAGTTATTACCCAGAGCACATGACCACAGGTGAGGATCAAAATATCGATCAACCTATAAATCAACACCATCGGGATCAGGTTTGCTCTTTACCCCGGTAGATCAGTACAGTATCTACATTACTGCAGATGCCAAACCTGTCCATCTGCCAATCTCCCATTGCACTCACCCCTCACTCATAAACAACACCCTGAGATACTTAAACTCCTCTACTTTGGGCTGCAACTCATCCCTGTCCTGGAGCAGGCGCTCTGCCCTTTTCCAGCTGGGAACAATGGCCTCATACTTGGAGGCGCTCATTCTCATCCAGCCACTTCACACTGACCCACAAACCGCCCCAGTTCAAGTGAGAGACCGTGGCTTGAAGCCAACAGAAGCGCATCATCTACAAAAAGCAGCGATGAGCTCCTGAGACCACCAAACCATCTAACCTCCACACACTAGAAATTCTGTCCATAAATATTATGAACAGATTTAGTGACAAAGAGCAGCCTTGTCTATCCAGTCTGACTTAACTGCTGGCAATGTGAACCAAACTCTTACAACGGGTGTATAGGGACCAGAAACAACTAGATACAACTAAAGCTAATCAGACTGAACAGATAGCTATAATGTCCATATTTCCTCGTGCTATGCTCAGGGCATGTTTGCATGTGACAGGAGGGAGAAAATAGTTGCTTCCTGTGTGTTTCAGGAGCAAAGGAAACTTATTGGGAGATAGAGGCCATCTAATTATTGCCTAAACTTGGTGCATCAGACACAGATGCAAAAGGACGCTTCTTGCATATGTCTGAGACACCACAGGTTTGAATAAAATGGCTGTATTTGATCCCCTGGGAACGATAACAGGGAACGATAACAGGGCCCAGCAGCCTGATGTAATATAAATCAAAGTGACCAGACATAATCCTGGTTATTAACTCAAAGCCTGAAAAACTCAGAATTTTGAATCCAGAAATATTATTATTTTTGGCAGTTGCAGTGTATTAAAAACAGTCACCATCTCTGACATGAGTGCTCCAATTCTTGTTGCAGTCATGCTGTCAGATGATTTGTCAAAAATGTGTGAACACCGATTTCACACTTTATGACCCACTGAGAGGCAGATTTGAGAAGACTCAGCGAGCTGTAGATGCAGTAATAAAAACTAGTCCACAGGGCACATACGAAATATAATTTGTTAGCATGGTTTTGGAAGTCATCTTCCTGTTTGTGAACTTTTCTGCGGTCTCAAATCTTGAAAAAAAAAAAAATCCCGATTGTTTTCTCTGAATGCATAACTTGAGAGTGGAGGTGTAAGACACAAGCACAGGTCCTTGTTTTCTTATTCATATTTTCCTCATGCTGCCCCTTATAATCCTTGTGATGTGTGTTGGCATTTTCCACAGGTAACCTGAAAGTGTCAAAGAATCTTCCTCCTGTTAATCCACTAACTCATTACTAATGCACAGCTAAACCTCAGACACAGCCCAAGTGTCTTATAGCAGCTGCTTAATTCGTCTGCACATCACACTCCACCCCATCCATTTGGGGCACGCTGACAGATATTCCCTCGTTATTTTGCATTGATTGCTGTTGTAGCAACTCAAACAGTCACTCCACTTGCCTTTACTGTGGGCTCAATATAATGTTGCTGCCACGCTATTCACATTTAATTAACCTGCTCAACCCCAGACATAAATCAATACAGAGATCAGGAAATCCAGCAGCATTTGGCTTCGGCATATAAAAATCCTTCCCTAAACAACGCTGGTTTACAGATGGTTATGCAGATCAGGTTGGTTCAGAGTGGAGCGGGGGCTCTTGTTAGGATCGGTCTGCCTCCACATGTGACTCTCAAACGACTGTTCTTGATTTCAACACCGCATGGATTTGTTTGCTCACTAACATGAAGCTGTCAAAAAGTGTTGCTCATGGCTAGCTGAACTTACCAGGGGGTCCAATTGAAACGAAAATGCTGTGGGCACCCTGCTAGACTGCAGGTCTCAGATTAATAGTTACAGGTTGTGATGTGAGCCTTGCGTGTTGTGGAGCTGAGGCCACCAGTGGCTTGAGGGTTGTTTAACATTTTAACAAAAACTTGGGAATGTACAGCAGTAACTAAATGTGAGTTTCTTACTGGGGAAACAACTCAAAAGTCATGCATTTTCTGACCCCCTTATCTGGGTGTGGGTCATAGGGAGAACTGAGCAGAGAGGCCCAGACCTCCTCCTGTCTACTACTTCCAACTCTTTATGGGGGGGGGGTCATTGAAGCCAGTCAAGTGACATAATCTTGCCAGTGTGTTCTTGGTCTCCTGCTGCTATCCTGAGGTGTTTCATGCATCTTCTGGTTAGATACATGAAACACCTCAGCTGGGAAGTGTCCTGGCAACACCTCAACTGGCACCTTTTGATGTGGAGGACCAACTCTGAGCTCCTCCTGAGCGATTGACCCCCCCCTCACCCTGTCTCTAATGGTGCATTCACAGCTAAGGTGAAGCAAAGTCATACTGGAAACCTAAGGACGTTCACCCCAAACAACCAGAAAGATAAGCACAATGGGTAGCAAAAGTTAAGTTACAGCAACACCGTTTATCCCATGCTAAAGTCCCACGATTTCCCTCACTTTTCTCAAGCCCTCTGCATTTTTACCTCAGTGTGTAGGTTTGATGGTGAGAAAGGTGGAGCCATGTCATTGGCTAATTTAATGTTTGCTGTCACTGAACCAGACCATTGGATGGACAACAGCCTCTTAAATTCCACCTTGCCCATCTCCTCACCTGTTCTGCACCCAGCATTAGTTTGTTTGTTCTGAGAGTATTGTGTAAGTAACGTGGTTCTGGGAATTTGAACCTGAGAGTTTGTAGATTCTTATATCTGTGCAGTGTGCACACTCAGGTTTCCATACCCACTGTCCACTGTAAATATTGAACATTTTCTCACAGGTTTTTAGCCGTGAGAAGTCTTTTTGATTGAGCACTTTTTTGTTGTTGTTTATTGGTTAGGAGCTTAGGTTAGAAAATTATCATTTGCTTTTTTTCTTTTTGTTAGGACAGAGTACGGTTTATTGGAAGCTTGTTTGGTGTTCTGGGTATAGCTCATCTCCAAGCAAATAAACCTCTGCTCAATATCGTGAATCGTTCTGTGTTGCTGACCCTTTCTTTGGAGTGGGAAAAGTGGGGCAGCTGTAAAGCATGTTACGTCTAGGTTACCCCTACATAGGGTGGGGACGTAACATCTGAAATTACCAGGATTTCTGCATTTGATGCTTACAAATGATCATCATCCAAGACTGTCTGTGCCTTGCTTTCTTGCCAGACAGCCCCATCCAGGGCTGTGTTGCTGTGTGTCTTTGTGCCTGATGAAACCAAGAGTTAACTATTGTTATGTGTGAAGTAAGTCTGATGAACATCCACTTGTATGCCCACTCCAGTACTGCCCACTGCACTCCAGTGGCAACCTCTGAACAAATCCACACAATAACCTGTATAAAAGTCACAAAGTAAGAACTATGCACTCTCACAGCCCAATAGTCAGTGTCAGTTTACTGATTTCCAATGCTCTAAATCTAAAGTGTTTATTAGCTGGGCAATGTGAATGCATATCTCAATAAATAGAAAACCATCATTGTTCCAAGCCATAATATAAATTGTACTTTATTGTTATGGTTAACATTCAGTCATTTAAAGTTTTTGTGGAATATATTCAATTAATTCTGTGAGTTTTACATTCTTATAGCAAGTAGCAAAAAAATACTTACAGCAGAGCTTAGATACAATTATACAAAAACACAGGAGGTTAAACAATGTATATAAGAAGCAGTCTTCTCACAATATTAGTTTATATTAAATGTCTCAGATAGCCCATGCCATTTTAGGCGTAGAGGAACACTGAAAACTACGTATTCCCTGACTATTTGATGAGCAGTTGCTGATTGTCATTAGATGAAATTGGTGAAATCGCAAAGATGTTACTTAAAGATGTTACTGTTGCAAGCAACACGTTTTGAGACCAATTTCACACTAGCAACTGCCACACCTCCCACAACCACCCCCCCAGTCTGTTGCAGAATTCGAACCTTTGCTTTTTCACTGTTGGCCTGTACACATTGCCAGTGAAGACACAACACATGATATAATTAGAGCTTAATGCAGGAGAGAGAGAGGACTAGAACTCAGACAATATAGTCATCATATGTTTTAGTAAAGCTGTAGGAGTTAGTGCTTGACATCTTAACATGTAACTGGTCACCGGTGTCACAACTAGGGTTAGGGTTCAGTTACCACTCTGACGTCTGCATCATCAGTCATCACTGGTGATGACTTTAACCCTCTCTGACCTTAACCCTGAACCCAGCCCTGACCCTAGCACTGAACAATCTGAATATGTAATTTTTTTGTTTTAATTAAAATCTTTTCCCATGTCTTGGCAGTCAGCAAACACAGAAAATAAACATTCTAACTGACAAGGATCAAAAACAAAGGTCAGTTTTGCCTTTCTCCAACATACAGTATAGGCTTAGGCTAGGGTTACCGCCTGTAATGACTTAGACTTAAGAGGTTAACATTCACTTTTTGACCATTTAATTTTCACCTGTTTGGAAAAACCAAATGAAAAAACAAAAACAGACACAATACTGTAAATGTATGAACCCTGTTTTGTAATGCAATATCTCCTAGCTTCTGAAAACTCGACATGTGACTAAAACAAAACTCGACCCTACCCCTCACTCCAGAAGGATTACCTCTGGAGTCGGGGATGGATGATGTATGTTAAGATGTTAATGAAATACCTAACTAGAAGGGCACTCAGTAGAGTGCATACCTCACCCACCCCAAATTTTCTATCGAGACTACACTACCAAAATGTAATCAACTGTTCTTTGTACCACCCCCAACAACTTCAGAAACTTTCATCAAGATCCGTTCATAATTTTCCGAGTTATCCTGCCAACAGACAGAACAACTTAACCGAAAAAAAAAAATCCCTCCAGTCTTCAGTGGGCGAGGTAATTATGTCAAAGCTCATTAAAACATCAAAGATCAAAGTAAGTTATTTGTTTTTAGGAATTTAAAACCCTTGAAATTCTGAATTAAGTAATAATAAATAATTATACAACATGTTACAGCATGTAGAAATCAGGGTTGTTTTTTTTTACAGTGGTTGTTTCATGTTTTTTCCTCATTTGTCTAATATTGATTACCAGATTAGTTTTTATTTAATTGTCACACACTAGACAATAGGAACCAGATATTAATATCCACCCTAATCTATGCTATATGCTTAATAGCAAGTGTATCACAGTATGAACTGTTCTTTTCTCTAAAAAACTTTTTAACCTGAGATAATAAACCCTACTGTGCACTGCACATCTTGTAAAAAGATACATTTTGTGTGAAAATTTTGCACTATTCTTGTGTAAATGTATTTTCCAAATAACAACCTCCTGTTTTAAAAATAAGGCCCACATGGAAATGCCAAAAACTGCAGTTCATCTAGAGAACATTAGTCTGGCTCCAAAAGCACGTCAAGCCCCACAGACAGCCATGTTAAAATGCCCAATTTAAGAGTGTTAAGAATTCCTACACCCTGGTCCAAAAAGAGTTTTTGCTTCAGAGCATAATTTCCCCATTCATAACAACTGTATGGAGTGTGAAAAAATGGCGAATTTTTTTATTTTAACACAACTGTTTGGATTTTGTTAAATCTTAAAATTAGAATCGTGGTTGCTGCTGTCTCCACTAATTGGAGTCAGTGAACTGGACCTGTTTTGGAGCATAATATTGGAATTGTTGTGTAGTACTGACCTTCGAGGACGATTGTGCTTCAGTTTTTGGTGAGTATTTCATTAGTATTACCACACTTGTCTGTGTGTTGCAGCTCGGGACGGCTGTGGCACAGGAGATAGAGCAGGTTGTCTGGTTTGATCCTGGTCCTTAGGCAAGATACTGAGCCTCGAGTTGCCCCTGATGCATCCATGTTAGTGTGTGTGAGTGTGTGAGTGAGTGAGAGAGAGAGAGAGAGACTGGGTGAATGAGGCTTGTAGTAAAAAATGGTATATAAGTACATTTACCTTTACAGTTAATGAAACTTGCTAGCGTTAGCACTCCACCTATATATGGTCATTTCTGGCTCCAGCAAAGCATGCTGGTGCCAAGGCATTAACATTTAGCCTCCATTTGGCTAAATGAGACCAATTTGGGAATTTTATATAATACAGCTTTTGGACTGCTTTGCTTCTTTTCACCTAAATGTGATAAATACTGAATTTTCATAAAACAAACAATCAAACATCACCCATGTTCCTCCTTAGTGTCAGGACTTTCTGCTATTTCCTTCCTGCTCTATTTCAACACCTTTGGCTGATTGAGAATTACTGCAAAGGGGTTCAACACAAATGCATTAGGGATTAATAATTATGCAAATTAGTACTGCTGTATATCAGTGTTTTTTTTCTTTTGTTTAATCCTCTGGGCCTTAAACCCTTTTGGGTTTAAATCCTCTCACATCAATAATCTACAATAACAAAATGCATTCATCATATACTGCTCAAAAAAAAATAATTAAAGGAACACCTTTTAATCAGAGTAGAGCATCATTTCAGTTAAACTTCTGTGATATTGATCAGTTAAGTAGCAGCTCAAAAGAAAAGCTGTAGAAGTTCCTTAACCCATCTGTAGGACCAGTATCTGCTCCTTTGTGCAAAGAGGAACAGGATGACATTGGCAGATCCATACAAAATGACCCCCAGTACACTGGTGTGAATGTCTCCGACCAAACAATCAGAAACAGGCTTCATGAGGGTGACCTGATGGCCCGTCATCCTTCAGTGGACCCCGTGCTCACTGCCTGGAATCGTGGAGCTTGATTGCCATTTGCCATAGAATACCAGAATTGGCAGGTCCAACAGTGGTCCCCTGTGCTTTTCACAGATGAGAGCAGGTTCACCCTGAGCACATGTGACAGACATGAAAGAGTCTGGAGAAGCCTTGGAGAATGTTGTACTGCTTGTAACATCATATGGCATGACCAGTTTAGTGGTGGGTCAGTGATGGACTGGGGAGGCATATCATTGAGGGATACACAGACCTCTACAGGCTAGGCTATTGTCAGACCCTACACTGGTGCAGTGGGTCCTGGGTTCTTCCTGGTGCACAACAATACCTTGTGTCATGTAGAGAGAGTATGCATGGACTTCCTGGAGGATGAAGAATTTAATACCATTGACTGTCCCCCACATTCGTCTGACTAAATACTAAACGTTACACCTCTATGTTTCAATCAATCCGACACCACCAGGTTGCACCTCTGATTGACCCGGTCCAGATCTGGGAGGAGATCATCAGGACACCATCCTTCATCAGGCATCAGGTACAAGCACATGGACGCCATGCAAACTGCTGAGTACCATTTTGATTTGCTGCAATGAAAATTTGCTAGGATGAACTAGCCTGCTCTATGATTTTTTTCATTTTGATTTTTGGGTGTCTTTAAATTCAGCCCTCTGTAGGTTGATAATTTTCATTTCCATCAAATGATGTGGTGTCCATTTGTACCTAACACATTACCCAGTCCATATCAGTATAGATATACAGCATGATATTTTTTTTCCATTGAAATCTGATGTGTTTTCAAAGTGTTCCTTAAAATTTTTTGAGCAGCTTCACAGCTGGCAATAGCTGTAGCATGAATACAGCTTGACAAAGAGCTTTCTCACCCTCTGTAAACAGCATCAGCAGTGGTGACTAGCATCTCTGTCTCAGTGGTGGGGGTCAAAGGAATGCAGCCCACTAGTCCTAAAAGGACCTGCTTTAGGTCTGGATCAGGGTATAACCCCTCTGAAGGGTCAGGTGTGCAGAAAGGCAGGAGCCAAAGAAAGTCATGGTCACCCTCAGAAGCAGCTTTTGCCTCTTTCTAGCTGCTCCTGCAGAAAAGAGATGGCTAAACTCCTCCACTACAAAGAAATTCCACCAAAGCCCCTGTTCATAAACTAAATCCCAGGAGCAGCGACAGTGTGCTTAACCTGTTCTAGCAGCTTTTTGCAGGCACCATGTTTAAAATGCTGTACTAACACCAAAAAAATAGGCAAGGAATAACAAATAATGGGGATGTCAGCTCACAGCTGTGTATATAATGCTTTTAATATCACAAGGCAGCAAAAAGAAACGGACACATTTCAGCCTGTGGGTTTCCGTAGTGTTGAGGAAGGTGAGGAAGTGCTCCTCCGTACACTTGGCAGGATGTTGTTTGATGAACTCGCCAAGTTGACAGAAGCTTGGGCAGCATACCACAGCTATGAGAAAACAGAAGAGATATCGCTTTAAACAGAGCATGAGATCTTTACGAACATGGTTCGCTTGATCAGTATTTTGTGTGCATCTTCTGTGAGAGGCACTTGTAACCTGCTCCAAACTCTGCAGTGTAAGAACAGCATGTGAAATTTAGTCCATCAGTCTTTCCATGAAAAATGATGTTCTTAAATTTACAACCGCAAGTCTGGCAATTTGTAAGATGATTGAGGTCCATTCACCATTTGCAAGGATAGTCAAATCTAGGTATTATTAGAATTGGAGATTACTTTCCAGTGACTCAACTGTAGCAGCTTTGGGGATCATTGCTGCTGTGATTGAGCACGTGAATATGTGTGCATGACAGGTGACCCGCACATAGCAGCTTTCTTCACAATGAAGGGTTGCGGTAATTCATTCTGGGCATAATTCGCTGCAGGTTGCTTTTAATGATCTCAATCCTTGAGATTAAATTGACTTCACAGTTGGAGCATTTACTTATTTATAATTTATTTTATTTTTTGTCTCTTAGATACATTATAGAGGGATAAAGCTGCTTTGAAACTTAGGCTGACTGAATGTAGATAAATTGCCTGGGGAAAAAAAAGTGCAACCCTCTTCCCAAAGGCTGTTGATAGAGGATCTATCTTTCCTGCTTCCCGGCAGCTGCCAGGGAAATGAGACCTTGAGAGAGGCTGGGGAATTTCACATTTTGTCATGTTCATTGTTTGCTCCTTCATATTTCCCTGCTTGCAAGTTAATGGTAAAGGCACAACCAGTGACAAGATAACAAGGCTGTTTAAAGATGAAAAATGAGCATGTTTCTTCCCCCCACTCCACCCTCTTGATATAATTAATGTTTATTTATGATATTAGAATTTTCCTTGTGTTCAGTTTATACCATCATCCAGAAATAGCTTATCTAAATTAAAAATACGAGCAGTGAAAATGATAAACACTTACCAATCTTAATACATGGGGTGGTATTTGATTGATTTTCTAATCATGTTGAATGTGCAATCATCTTCTATATAGTAAATATTTACTATTATAATAGTTTTTTTCCCTGCAAATTCTGCAATGCTTTCACTCTAATTATGCTTTCATAAATAATATAATTATTGTATGTGGGTCACATTTTAAAGCTAACTGCATTACAAAAACTACATATAGGCAATGAAGAATTCAAAAGTGCATGAATTTATGCTTTGTCAGTGAAACAGTGGCTAACATGCTGTCATGGTCCCTGGGATTGTAAGTGCTTGTGGTGGGAAAACTTTGTCATGGTCAAAGTTCTTCAAAGCCCTTCAGGATTTAAGACCAATAGGCACGATTCACAAAAGTATAACAAACGAATTCAGAACACAGCCAATATGGTTTTACGGCAGTTGGTAAAATAATGTAAAATTTTATCTCTTGCTTTGTGTCAATGCACATTTGTTGTACAAAACAAAAGCATGAGATAACTTCATTTTCAGCTTGTGGCTTTGTTTCGGCATCAGCACAAACATGCATCAGTGACTTTGGATTTACAAGTGGTCCCGGAGGAACAGTATAATTAAGCTTTTAAGATGGGTAAGAGAGTCGTTTATCTATTTTATTTGTTGCTCTACCACTTGATATTGCTTCCGTGATTTTCAGAGTAAACCAAACATGTGACATATTTTTTAATAACTAGAAGATTATGCTAGATTTCATGGAAAAATTTAATGCCCATGTCCATGTGCAAGAACTGCATATTGATTTTATTTTTCACAAGTTGGTTGGCTGGTTGGGCAGTTACATTAAAAAAAAACAAGGACAACAACAATTTAAGGTTGTCCACTTTTTCCTCTTCAGGGTTTGTGGTATTACTGACAAAGTGCAGCTGCTCATGCTTTGACTGCCTCCCGTCATGTTCCATCGACAGTTTGGGCTGATGGAGCATGTTAGAATGTGAGGGTAAATATTCTATAACATCTGTCATGTATCAAATATGAGGAAAAGAAAGGAGTCAACGCAGAAAACGGAATTTATTATGTTCTGGACAGTCTTTCTCTTTGAGGCTTACTGTGTCCCATCAAAGAAGACACACTTGTGCTGATGCACTTTTGATGTGGTACATTTTCATTCGGCTCTTGATGTGTCTCTTAGACAGGTGAGACATCCTCCAGCTAGAAGTACACACTTTGAAATGCAGAGCTTCTCTCACAGACATTAATAAAAATCTAGCGTTTGAGTAAAATGTCTTTCTCCAGAGACTACCACTCTGTGGGACTGGGATAAGACTTAATCCAAACTTCAGTGTTGCACTCAAAAGGATGCCACATACTGCCTATTTAAGATCAATGGACTGTATTGAGTAGAATTTCAGAGCTTTGTTTTAGATATTAAGGATCCATAGAGCCACTAGATCACTTGAAATTGACCATAGTAAGCAGTAGGTATGATGTGTCTGTGCATTTTTCAGAATATACACTGCTCAAAAAAATAAAGGGAACACTCAAATAACACATCCTAGATCTGAATGAATGAAATATTCTCATTGAATACTTTGTTCTATACAAAGTTGAATGTGCTGACAACAAAATCACAAAAAAATCAATCAATGGAAATCAAATTTATTAACCAATGGAGGCCTGGATTTGGAGTCACACACAAAATTAAAGTGTAAAAACACACTACAGGCAGATCCAACTTTGATCCAATGTCCTTAAAACAAGTCAAAATGAGGCTCAGTATTGTGTGTGGCCTCCACGTGCCTGTATGACCTCCCTACAACGCCTGGGCATGCTCCTGATGAGGTGGTGGATGGTCTCCTGAGGGATCTCCTCCCAGACCTGGACTAAAGCATCCACCAACTCCTGGACAGTCTGTGGTGCAACGTGACGTTGGTGGATGGAGCGAGACATGATGTCCCAGATGTGCTCAATCGGATTCAGGTCTGAGGAACGGGCGGGCCAGTCCATAGCTTCAGTGCCTTCATCTTGCAGGAACTGCTGACACACTCCAGCCACATGAGGTCTAGCATTGTCCTGCATTAGGAGGAACCCAGGGCCAACTGCACCAGCATATGGTCTCACAAGGGGTCTGAGGATCTCATCTCGGTACCTAATGGCAGTCATGCTACCTCTGGTGAGCACATGGAGGGCCGTGTGGCCCTCCAAAGAAATGCCACCCCACACCATTACTGACTCACTGCCAGACCGTTCATGCTGAAGGATGTTGCAGGCAGCAGATCGCTCTCCACGGCGTCTCCAGACTCTGTCTGGTCTGTCACATGTGCTCAGTGTGAACCTGCTTTCATCTGTGAAGAGCACAGGGCACCAGTGGCGAATTTGCCAATCCTGGTGTTTTCTGGCAAATGCCAAGCGTCCTGCACGGTGTTGGGCTGTGAGCACAACCCCCATCTGTGGACGTCGGGCCCTCATACCATCCTCATGGAGTCGGTTTCTAACCGTTTGTGCAGACACATGCACATTTGTGGCCTGCTGGAGGTCATTTTGCAGGGCTCTGGCAGTGCTCCTCCTGTTCCTCCTTGCTCAAATGTGGAGATAGCGGTCCTGCTGCTGGGTTGTTGCCCTCCTACGGCCTCCTCCACGTCTCCTGGTGTACTGGCCTGTCTCCTGGTAGCGCCTCCAGCCTCTGGACACTACGCTGACAGACACAGCAAACCTTCTTGCCACAGCTCGCATTGATGTGCCATCCTGGATGAGCTGCACTACCTGAGCCACTTGTGTGGGTTGTAGAGTCCGTCTCATGCTACCACGAGTGTGAAAGCACCACCAACATTCAAAAGTGACCAAAACATCAGCCAGAAAGCATAGGTACTGAGAAGTGGTCTGTGGTCCCCACCTGCAGAACCACTCCTTTATTGAGTGTGTCTTGCTAATTGCCAATAATTTCCACCTGTTGTCTATTCCATTTGCACAACAGCATGTGAAATTGATTGTCAATCAGTGTTGCTTCCTAAGTGGACAGTTTGATTTCACAGAAGTTTGATTTACTTGGAGTTATATTGTGTTGTTTAAGTGTTCCCCTTATTTTTTTGAGCAGTGTACTTGAAGTGGCTATTTTTATACTTGCTCTATATGACCATACACATGGTTTGTTATACTCAACACAGGTTTTTATGGTTGTTGTATGATGTGCTTCCATGTAGTGTCTGGCCATAGGATAATTCAAGTTGCCAATACAAATGGCACACCTACAGTGAATGCACTTGTGCTTATTCTGTGTAGGTCCTAATTCAGTTCAGTTCAATTCAATTCATATAGTGCCAAATCACAACAACAGCCACCTCAAGGTGCTTTATATTGTTTTTTTATTTTTAATTTTTTACAAAAAAAAGAAGCACACCAACAAATAAATAAATGAATAAATAAAAACTAACAAATTAACTAATCTCATAATACTCAACATTTAAAATAACAAAAAATAATTAATAAATAAAATAATTATTAAATAAAACAATTTTAAGGGTGCATTTTTAGATATACTCTTAAAACCCTTATTTTTTTGACATGAAGTCATATAAAGGCTGGGTATTTCATCATAATGATTTTTTTCCCAGTTATCCCAAATCTTTTTGAATTTTACTAATTGTCAGTCTAACTGAAAATGTAATTCTTTCCATTTTGTATATTTCATATATGATCTGATGCCAGTCTAACAAGGATGGTATTTTTACACTTAACCATTTCTTTGTAATGGCTTTTCTTGCCGCTAAATTTAAAATACCAAATAAGCATTTAGATTCAGTGAGAAGACAGTGGGAAGAAAAAATCTCAGGATTTAACAGGGAAACAGTGAAAAGAAGCCAATATCTGAGAAATTTGCCATGTTTCATTACTCTCACTGCAGCATTTTTAGCTCAACGGAAGGTAGCTGAAGTAGCTGTACATAATGATGTGTACAGTACCAACCAAGAGGGGAACTAACTTATTCATCCCACTGTAAACAGGTTCTGTAAGGCAGAATAAATCAATATGTTGATCAATTATTAAATCAGAGAGAGACAGAGAGAAACCTAATGTTTAATAAGCCACATTTAACAGGTTTACTCCTTTGTGCAGTTGGGGATGCTATATTATTCTTTCTTTGTAAATTTTTATGCTCAAATTATGTTTTGGTGGCTTTTGGTTTGTCTGGGAGAAGGCGCTATCTCTATGGGGATGGATTTTTTGGGGGATGGCAGGAGGAGCTGCAGAAAGGCGTGTAAGACTGCAACACTGCTTCCTGGACACACTGGGGGGGGGGGTTAATAAATTTGGCCAGATTTCTAGAAATGAGAGCTGCTCTGTCCAAAATGGGATGGATGCTGTCTCTCCTAACAAGACCAGGTTTTCCCCAGGAAGTTTCCCACTTATTGTCACGTAGGAGGTGCTGCGGACTCAAAAGCAGATGCAGAGGAATCGGTTTTAGTGCACAGTTTTATTCACAGTGATGAAAGGTAGCCGGGCAGGCGGGCTTGGGAATGGAGGGGAAAAGGGACTCCGGTGATGGAAGAGGTGACTAGGGCTCCAGGGGAGATGTGGTGAGCAGGCCGTGAGGTGGGCTTTGGGGGGAGACTGGGCTGCGGTCTCCGGGAAGACTTCCACTCGAACAGGGAGGAATCTGGACACAAAGCAAACACAGGTAAGTCACGACAGAGATAACAGGAGAGACTCACGGGATGATGGCCGAAACTAACTGGTTCACAGTCAACGATCCAGCGACGGGTGGAAGCCTGCTGCCCGCTTAAGTAGAGCTGGACAACAAGATGATCAGAAACAGGTGAGAGCAGCTGATCGAGGAGGGAGGAGACACCAGCCAAAACCGCGCCCACCAACATACAGCCACACACAAGGGGGAGGAACAGGGGTAGGAAAAAAAAGGACATCACTGCCAGGGACCATGACACTTATCTATAAAGCCCACATCATTTTTTGGACACTAATCAGACGGCCAGCAACTTAGGAGAATACACGGCTGGTCCCATTGAGCAGGTGACCAGAGAAAACTGGAGAGTTCGACATTGTTTTTGCAAAGTTAAACACTGATTCAATATTAAATTTAGTGACCTCCAAATCACGTAACTGAGTGTTATAACTGCCCGTGTGAATTATTATTCTAAAGTTTAGCCTTAACCAGCAGTTTCAGATTTCTTTCTTTGTTCCCTGCCCTGGTCCCTGGAAGACTGTCAACTGTGGTTGCTGGTGTTTCTAGCTTCACGTTTCTCAAAACAGAAAAAAAGCAACTACAGGGGCCTGGCTATCTGTAGGCTTTTAAAGGGTGTGGAGCTGAGTCTCCAATTCACTGAGCCTGGCCTCCAAATCTCACTAAAGAAAAAGACAGATGGACAGGATGGCTGAAAATATGAGTGCCTTTTCTATTAGCAATTTGATATGAATATTGCCAAACATACGTGGAGGAGTGTGAGTCAATCTTAACAATGTCAGATATTGAAAGTATTGGTCTAAATGCCACTAGTGGGGGGTAAAATCAAAAGGTTCAACCTGAATTAGGGTCAGCTGTTTTGTAATTGGCTAGACTTAACCTATGTACATGTGTATCTGTGTGTAGATTCTTATTTCTAGTGTTTACAACATCCTTAGTATTAAAAACACAACAAAACAAAATCTGGTTTTAACAGTCTTTAGAGGAGGATGTACTTTCTGCCTGATGCCCTAGAGGCTAAAGCAATGCATGTACACAGCTCTGTTGAGTGAAGTTATATTTGCTCTGTTCGTATGTTTGCACCCTGAAGAAGGCACAAGCTGATACCCAGTAAAATAAAGACCTTTTATTACTTTTCCAAATCTACCTTGAGTGCCTGGACTTGGATGTTTTATGCCATTTTTTTGGCCATAATCTTTCAGTTCTTCTTTTTTGCCATTGTTCCCTTCCATGAGTGCTGGCGGTCTGAGGGACATCACCAGAGCTGATATTATTTCCTTTTCCATACAAAGAATAATTCATAGATGTGAGCAACGTTATTATTATTAGACATTTTATAGTCATTGAGAATGTACCATCAAATAGATGGCCACAGTTATGTTAATAGGTACAATAATACTAATCAATAAGTGCTCTCTAGTGTGTCGACCTAAATAGTAAAAATACTATGTGGACCAAGTGACAATGAACTGACAACTTTTTGACTTTTTGACTGACTGTTTTTTCGACCAGTATAAATAAAACTGTAACCACCAGGAGATTTTAAAATCTAAAGTGTGACTATGGGGGCAACAGCGCCAACCACCGAATCACCTGAATGCTAGAGTGTTTCTGCTTAATCAGAAATGTCCAAGCTTCATGTGTTTTTAAAAATTTCTAAACATTTTTAATTACTTCTTGGTTTACATAATAATGTGACAGTGTTCAATATGGATCCCAACTGTATGCATTTATGTCTCATTGTATCTTTGTGTTGCTGCCCATGCACACACATCAAATAACATGAATACACTCAAGTTCTTTGTTTCAAAAGCTGAAAACAGGTAAAGAAAAAAGAAAGACGTTAAAAAAATCTTTGTATCCACACCATCTTGTGTGTGTCTGTGTGTTATGACTAAATAAAGTACACCCAGAACAGTCAGAATCTAGATTTTTAAAAAAAGGAAAAAAAGGGTGCTCTGTAACACTTGGTACAAACAAAAAATGAAGTGAGACAAAAATAGTGGATGTGGTGAAGCAGCTTCAGGATAAGAGTATTAATAATTATCCTGTTTTATTAGTCTTTAACAGTGACATTACTAAACTCAGACTGTTGAAATGAAAACTATAATTTGCGATCAAATTCCTGCAAGTGTAGTGATCAGCTTAACATTTCTGTTTGTCAAACAAATTCAAGTGCAGGCCTAACAATCTCTGATTAACATGCACCCGGCTGCATCTAACTACATGAGTAAAGCAAGCATTTGTGCTTGTGCATAATGTCCACAGAGGAGACACTATGAACCTGATTGTTCCCATAGGTACAGTACATCCCCTTTACATAATTGCATTGTGTATTAATTCCCCTTAATGAGCCCTTATGTCTGCACATATCTATGAGCAATTAAACCCTTAAAAAATATTATATCCTTATATACAAATGCAATTTGCAGATATTATCAGCTCTGAATGGAGATTTTTGGACTTTTTAAGACAGCTGGAAGAATTTTTCATATAACAGGAGGATGAAAGATGAAGCATAATTATGCTGAGAGCATCCTCACCTCCAACACGTTAATAATGTGACACAGCTGTTCTAAAAGTTTGTCGTGATTTAGGGGAAGAACATGTTTTGGATAAAACTGGAGTAGTGTCCATTAGAGATATATGAAAAATTATATGAGAAATTCATTTATTTGGACAATTGTGCAATTTTTTTTTAACTTCAATATATTAAGAGTGATTGTACAATATTTTGTGAAAATTGCAACACTTTAAACAATGTCATATACCACAGTCTTAGAGTGAGCTCTAAGAAGAAGCTTTGTTGTCCCACGATCGAGTGGACGCTGATCGAGGACAAAGAAGAGTGAGCCCAGGCAAGAAGTACGTGCTACACTTTAGTAGTTGCTGCAGTAAACCTCATTTCACTGGTTTTCTGGCTTTAGAGTAAATTGCTATGTTTTGTGTTGTTGCACTTCCTTGATGATGAGCTGTGTGATTCTCAAAGTACACCAAAGAGCAAGCCAAAATTTCAAGCTACACCCATATTCATATCTAAGCATAATATGTATGTTTACGCCAGTTCTGTCTGTGAAATTGTCAGATGAAGGCACTTTTCAGTATGACAATCATATTTTTGGCTTTGCAGTAAGCTCAAATATATCCTCATATCAGATGCTTTCAAACAACCAAACATTCTTGCTGCCTGTGGTTCTTCTGGCCCAATGCTTTCCAGAAGGTAACGTTTCTCAAGCACCTCTTTGACTCTTTAATTGGCTTGGCACCTTGTTAGGATTAATTTACTCGTCCCAACAAATGACACACTCGAGCTAAAGGCCACTGTCACCCCGGTCCGGCTAAAACCATAAAAAAGGTTGCTTTCAGATTAATTCCACCTGACAGTTTATCAGGGTGGTTGACACATTCCTCCCTGAATGTGTCTTTTCCTTCTTATTCATTCTTTTCTTGTGGGATAGCTGCCCACGCTCTCTCTCTAACTTTGATAGCATCTCTCTTCGGTGAATTTTGAATTCTACCAATTTTCACAGAGTTAACTTCAGCGTAAGAAAAATATGTGGCAGCTCAGGTGGAGCACAGGATTCATCCACAAGAGGGATGCTTTATTACAAACTGTTCCACCTGAAACTTGAAATCTGTTTTACACGTGACCAGTAGGACGTGCAGAAGAACACAAAACATTACCATCAGATCCTGACCCATCCATGGACTGAAGTTACGCACTAACTGTGTCACGTACATAAACACGCACATCACTGTTGGTTTTTTTTTTGTTTTGTTTTTTCTGTACGCCATGTGGTACTACAGGGGTTGGACAATGAAACTGAAACACCTGTCATTTTAGTGTGGGAGGTTTCATGGCTAAATTGGACCAGCCTGGTGGCCAATGTTCATTAATTGCACATTGTACCAGTAAGAGCAGAGTGTGAAGGTTCAATTAGCAGGGTAAGAGCACAGTTTTGCTCAAAATCTTGCAATGCACACAACATTTTGGGTGACATACCAGAGTTCAAAAGAGGACAAATTGTTGGTGCACGTCTTGCTGGCGCATCTGTGACCAAGACAGCAAGTCTTTGTAATGTATCAAGAGCCACGGTATCCAGGGTAATGTCAGCATACCACCAAGAAGGACGAACCACATCCAACAGGATTAACTGTGGACGCAAGAGGAAGCTGTCTGAAAGGGATGTTCGGGTGCTAACCCGGATTGTATCCAAAAAACATAAAACCACGGCTGCCCAAATCACGGCAGAATTAAATGTGCACCTCAACTCTTCTGTTTCCACCAAAACTGTCTGTCGGGAGCTCCACAGGGTCAATATACACGGCCGGGCTGCTATAACCAAACCTTTGGTCACTCGTGCCAATGCCAAACGTCGGTTTCAATGGTGCAAGGAGCACAAATCTTGGGCTGTGGACAATGTGAAACATGTATTGTTCTCTGATGAGTCCACCTTTACTGTTTTCCCCACATCCGGGAGAGTTACGGTGTGGAGAAGCCCCAAAGAAGCGTACCACCCAGACTGTTGCATGCCCAGAGTGAAGCATGGGGGTGGATCAGTGATGGTTTGGGCTGCCATATCATGGCATTCCCTTGGCCCAATACTTGTGCTAGATGGGCGCGTCACTGCCAAGGACTACCGAACCATTCTGGAGGACCATGTGCATCCAATGGTTCAAACATTGTATCCTGAAGGCGGTGCCGTGTATCAGGATGACAATGCACCAATACACACAGCAAGACTGGTGAAAGATTGGTTTGATGAACATGAAAGTGAAGTTCAACATCTCCCATGGCCTGCACAGTCACCAGATCTAAATATTATTGAGCCACTTTGGGGTGTTTTGGAGGAGCGAGTCAGGAAATGTTTTCCTCCACCAGCATCACGTCGTGACCTGGCCACTATCCTGCAAGAAGAATGGCTTAAAATCCCTCTGACCACTGCGCAGGACTTGTATATGTCATTCCCAAGATGAAGTGACGCTGTATTGGCTGCAAAAGGAGGCCCTACACCATACTAATAAATTATTGTGGTCTAAAACCAGGTGTTTCAGTTTCATTGTCAAACCCCTGTAGGTATATATATTAAAGTCAGTATATACTGTAAGTTTCAGAAATTAACCTAAGACAGTCCCATTAATTAAGGCATTAAAAAACTAAAAACAACAACAAAAACGAAACCAAAATAAATAAATCTATAAATGGTAAATGAATTAGTTCTTATGTAGTGCTTTTCTACTCTGTCTGAGCACTCAAAGCACTTATACAACACAAATCTATAAACAAATCTTATTTCTGAAGCGCTCACTTCAGGATTGTGTCAACCATTACATCATGGAGTCACTTTAAAAAAATAAAAAATCTACTTGTGTAGTGAAAACTTGAAATCCCAACAGCCTTGTATTTAATCTTAGATATGAATAACAGAATTAGGGAATGCATGAATACTCAAATATGATCCTATCGTTAAAAAAAACAAAACATATCCAATAAGCTGTAGGGTAATACAATACATAACAACAACTAAAGTTTTACTGAAGTTGTTAGCTTTTATGATGGAGTCTTTGTTGTATAAGATGTGGTGTAACATCTAATATAAATATAAAATTTGCTGTTGCTGCAAGGCTTCACGCTCACCTGCCTCAGAACAGCTTCTGGCCTTTGAGCTCTTATGTTGCCACTGAGGTAACAACAGCGAGCAGAAGAATATTGTCTCATATGTCCAAGGGCTTCTGTGCTGTGGCTGATTACTGCCTTGAGGATCACAAGCCCAGCTGTTCTAATGTTACTATTACTCAAAGGAAAGCGTGCTACTTGACTAAATGCATATATTAAACCTGTTAGAAATTGGAGCAATTATTCTAAAGACCCATTTAGCTATCCTGGGGGGATTTCTTCAAACACATTTTATGGTGACACCGGTGTGTTGATGCATATCTGTGAGATATTAGTGTGCTAGTGGAGTGGACTGGATGGGTAAAGCAGGGAGATTGCTCGGAAATGAACCTTTTATTTTACCAACATTGTATGTTGTGTTTTCCAGGAGATGGGGCATGCTCCCTTCAGAACCAATGCAGAAGCATTCAAAGGTCTTATCTTTGTCCTCATCGGCCGAGGTCTAACGGCTTAATGCAAAATAATGCTGTTTCAAAATTCAGTCCACTCATCTGCTGCTGCGAAGGTCAGGCTTAACCCCTAAATAACGCCTTAGATTGCAATCCCGAAAGTGAACAGCCACTCTGTACTGTGGTTCGGGGAGAAGCGATCAGATGCCGATGGCATGTTTTGAAAGGGCATATGCATAAGCGTGCAGACAAGGCAGCAAAGAACAATGGAGAGGTGTGAGAAAAAGACGGTCCTGACTGACTGACAGGTGAGACAGTGGCGTCACACTGAGCCTGCCCACACTATGCAAACAGTGATACTCATTGTAACTACACTGTTTCTGTCATACATCTGTGCAGGAGCAGCTTTGCTTTCTCACGGTACTGTGGACTCATTCACTTTGTCTGCTTTGTGAAATTAAAAACGCAAACCTATCAGGCTTTGGGGATTAACTTGTTTGAATTGATTAGGAGGCTACATTGGAATTGTTTTATATAGAGAGACTCTTCTTTTAACTCTACATACTCATTTTCAGAGTTAGTATCAGCAGGATAAATTATTCAGAGGTAGATTACCAGTCAGAATATTTTTTCGCAGTAAAGACCAAGCTGAAAGAATTTTTTTTTAAAAGAACATATAGGGAATTATGTAATCAACAAACTTGTTTTATCAAATATTTTACATTCCTCAGGGTAAACACTTTTTTGGCCTTGATGATAGCTTTGCATACTGTAGCATGCCAACAGGAGGGGATTATGCTTTGTTGTGGGTGAGTAATCATTCTTTTTACACTTCTTTGAAGTGTGATTGAAGGACACATGCATTGTTGGTGCACTGCACGTGGACACACAGAGCCTTGGGCTCACTGTCTGACAATGAACCCTACAGATATTGAAACTGCAACACACCTGTAACAGGGACAATTATAGGAGACAAATATACTTACTGGACACTTCATCTTAAACTGCTTGTTAACATGAATATCTGACCAGTCAGATGCATTTAGGCATGGTCAAACCGAGTATCAGAATGGCGAACGAAGGTGATTTAAGTGAGTCTGAACATGGCATGGTTGTTGGTGCCAGATGGGCTGGTCTGAGTATTTCAAAAACCGCTGATCTAGTGGGATTTTTCAGAGAATGGTCTGAAAAAGAGAAATTATCCAGTGAGCGGTAGCTCTCTAGAAAAAAATTCTTTGATGAGCTGATAGGAGGGCAACAGTCACTCAAATAACCACTTGTTAAAAGTAAGGTGTGCAAGAGCATCTCTGATAATAAGTAAATAACAAGTCAAACTTTGAAGCAGATGTGCTACAGCAGCGAAAAACCCCACTGAGTGCCTCTCCTGTCAGCTAACTGGAAACTGAGGCTACACTTTGAATGTGCTATGAGTCAGAGTCTGACGCAAATAAAGCATTGATCCATCCTGCCTTGTATCAATCGTTCAGCCTGCTGGTGGTGTTGGACAGTGTTGAGGATATTTTTTTGTCACACTTTGGGACCGTTAGTACCAACTGAGCATCATTGAAATCTCACAAGCCTACCTGTGAATTGTTACTCACCATGTACATCCCACTTTGACCACAGTGTGCCCATATTCTGATGGCTGCTTCTAACAGGATGGCACACCATGGCCCAAATCATCTCAAACTGGTTTCGTGAACGTGAAAATGAGCTCACTGTACTCAAATGGCCTCTACAGTCAGCAGCAATGACCAATCATAACTGCTTCTGTAGAGGTAAAGGTCACTGCAAAATCCCTTGCTGTGAGTCATCACTTTTTGTATAATGAAACCTCTTTATCGTGATGGGAGCGATCTCTTCCATCATAGTGATCCTGCCCAAATGTAGCTGCTGTGCCAACAGGTGGACGTGGACACCACACACTAATAGTAAAATCTGTTGAGATGCTAACAAGGTTAGGAACTGAAACAAATGTTAGTCCCTGTTTCAGTGCATCAGATAATACCAGTAAAGTTCATTTTTATCACATTAGAGCATTTCTGTTGCTTTCCCTGAGGGCAATGTGTAATATCTGGACTTTTTAAATATTACCCAGGCCAGTTTAAATAATGGGCCTCAAAAGGCTGATTAGAAATAAATTTTTTATAGGACAAAAGATAAACAGGATAAGGTTCCTCTTAGTGATAAGGTGGGTTATTATTGCCATTGTGCGGTACCAGACTCTCATTTTCTTCACAATACAAATTCAACTTTCTATGTGTCGTTGTTCTCTGTCCAAGTGCTTTAAGTCTGCTGAAAAAAAAAGTGCAACTGTGTTACAATTAGTTGTTCCCTTTAGGTATGAAAAATTCTCCCAGCACCAAATTACTGGACACCTAAACTGAAAGTTTCCAAGGGGACACTGTTGTTTCGGCATGTCTCAGGGCACTGTTGCTGGGCTCAAAACCTCAAGGGTCTGTTTACATGAAATGCCTGTGTGCTTTCTGGAAGAAAAAATTTAACTAAGTCCAGATGGAAAAATAATATTGATAATTTTTTTTTTAAAGCTAATAAACTTTGTTTCTGCACTCGGGGCAAGATTTGAACATGACATTATTCCAGTGTTTCAGTACTGATACTGGTCTGTAAGCTTCATAGAAAGCCCAAGAAAAGTGTTTTTATTTGAATATTTATTTGTTTTAGTCTCACAGCAGGCTTTGTGCAGCAGTGACATTATTATGCACCTGGATGCTTCTCATAATTTTATATACAACCTCTTTAAACATTAAAGTAACCACCAAAATATGGCAACAAATAGAACAGTGATAACAGAAACACAGGTGCCTATAATACTGGACATTTTATCTAAAAAGAATTTTTTTTAAAAATCCACAGGACTCTTCGCAAATGAAATCCTGTGGTTGGACCTTAAGAGGGCTGCGCATAAACAAGGCCCCATAAACCTCAACACTATAAAACAGAGTGGGCCAAAATTCCTCCACAATGAAGTGAGAGACTGATAAATTAAATTATGGGGTGTGCTTAGTTTTTTACACACTGCTTGTGTTTGCAAATGGCCGAGTGTGTCCAAGCGTTTGACTGGTCCTGTGTATATACCAGACAAATGTATTTACCACACTCAGAGAGACCATACTTATAATGATTGCTATCACAATAACACCTCTGCAAAGGTTGAAGTTTTCTTCAGTTGTGAAGGATGAATATATTTTTATTCTTCGGAACAGAGAGCAGTGTTCAATATACAATAATAATGTGTAAAAAAAAAAAAAAATGACCAAGGCTGGTCTTTAACAATACACCGACACTTTTGTAAAACCACGTCAGGCTAGGTCAAATTGGACAAGGTTATTTTTTTTAAGAGACATGAAATTCAAATTGTAGAAATGAATGCCTACATTTTTCATGGCCAAGCTGAAGTTCAGGGAATTTCACAGGCATAAATCACTTAGTATGGTATAATTATTAACTTATATTATTCAGAAGTAGGAATATGTTCAGTTCCCCATATAAGTTCAAGCAGAGTGCTAAAGACTTAGAAATGAAAGGCAATCAGCCCCCTGAGGAGTCTACAGAACTTTGCACCTGACTGTGAATTCTGTGTCTGAACAAATACAAAATGCTTTAAACAAGTAAGGAGTAGAAAGAGAAAATATACTGTCGCAACCATTTAGCATCCAGGCAACGTGAAAATATTCACATACAAAATTAACATAGTTATCCAGTTTTGAAGTATTCATATTCACACACAGTTAAAACCTTTCCTACCAGATAACATTAACTGGTTTAAATGCTTTCCATGCTTCCCGGTGCCGTCACATTATATCCATCCCTCATCTTGTGACTTTGCTTAAGATGAGTTTCCCATATACCCGTAAATCCCATAAGTCCCACATGTGTACAAGTGTTATTGGGAGAGTGGCTGACATTTTAAACAAACTGTCACCTAATCTGTCTGGGTAAGGGCAACACTTGATACGTGAACTTGGAACTTTGAGGGAGATATCTTTTGAAATGTCAGCCACAATGAAAAATAACACAATGGCTCCCAGATAAAGGAAAATATGCTTTGCGTTCCCAAGGGTTCAATGCGCAGTCTGGCGCTGCCGTGAATTAAATGCAGTAACTACATCACAGCCCTGGAATCTGGGAGATTCATGCTCAGTGTGGATTCTTTTGAATCCAAATTTGATCTTTTTGTGTGCATTTTCTTTCCAATCCGGCGTGCTTTTTTTTTTATGATTTCCCATTTTTTACTCCACAGCCTGAAAAGCTGATGGGGTATTGTCATCACCTCGCCTAGCAGGTGGCAAGCAGGTGGGCAAGCAGATGGTACAGAGGTGAAGCGTGGACATCCAACTTTGTGAAAATGGTAACTTGAGAACAAGACAACGTATGATTTTCAAAATGATACCATAGCTGCATCTACTAAAAAACCTTGGACAAGTTTGAATCTCGGTTACCTTGATCTCAGGTCAAGCTCAGAGGTCAAGTTTTCTGAAAAACTTGATGTACATAGAACTATGGTATGGTCATATTTCCACTTCTCTAAATGCTGTACTCTGCTCTTTTTTACTCCTTAATTTCCACCATTTAAACTAAGATCATCTGAGAATAGAGCAGGTGCACAGGAAAATGCAAAAATTAAAAAAAAAATTTCCTTCTAGCCACCCAAAGGTGACTGAAAAACCCATGCAATGCATGTAACAATACAACTGTTTAGAAGAGCAATTGCTGAAAATGGAGTGTTATAATCAACGCAAATTTTTACGGTTGTTGTATGATGTGCTTCCATGTAGTGTTTGACCATGGAATAATTCAAGTTGCCAATAAAAATCGCATACCAATAGTGAATGCAAATTTGCTTTTTCTGTGTAGGTCTCAATTCAATTAAATTCAAATTAAAATTAAATTTTTTTTATATAGCACCAAATCAAAACAATAGTCACCTCAAGGCGATTATTGTGAGGTTAAAGACCCTACAATAATACAGAGAAAGCCCCAACAATCAGATGACTCCCGAACAGGGTTCTAGTCAGCGGTGACAACCTCTGGTTGGGAGTAAGACACACTGTGGAAGAGAGCCACAGTTTAATAATAACTAATGATTAAATACATTTCGTCTATAAACGCCTACAGAGTGAAAACAGATGAGTGAAGAAGAAACACAGTTTCTGGAAAGCCCCCAGCAGCCTATGCCTATTGCAACACAACTAAGGGAGGGTTCAGGGTCACATGATCCAGGCCGAACTACAGTATCAACTTTATCAAAAGGAAAGTTTTAAGCCTGATCTTAAAAATAGAGAGGGTGTCTGTCTCATGAATCCAAGCTGGGAGCTGGTTCCACAGAAGAGGGGCCTGAAAGCTGAAGGCTCTGCCTCCTGTTCCACTTAAACCACAAGTAAGCCAGCAGTCTGCGAACAAAGTGTTCTATTGGGGTGATATGGTATTATGAGGTCTTTAAGACTTTGTATGTTCTTTCTAGTCCCTGTCAGCACTCTTTCTGCAACATTTTGGATCAACTGAAGGCTTTTCAGGGAGTTTTTAGGACAACTTGATAATAATGAATTACAGTAGTCAAGCCTAGAAGTAACAAATGCATGAACTACTTTCTCAGCATCGCTCTGAGACAGGATGTTTCTGATATTAGAGTTAATACACAAATGCAAGAAAACAGTCCTACATATTTGTTTAATGTGCACTGAAGGATAATTCCTGATTTGTAGGGCTAGTACAATAACCTCAAATTTATCTAATTCAATTCAATTCAATTCAATTTTATTTATATAGCGCGAAATCACAACAAACAGTCGCCTCAAGGCGCTTGTATTGTGGATAAAGACCCTACAATAATACAGAGAAAACCCAACAGTCAAAACGACCCCCTATGAGCAAGCACTTGGCGATGGTGGGAAGGAAAAACTCCCTTTTAACAGGAAGAAACCTCCAGCAGAACCAGGCTCAGGGAGGGGCAGTCATCTGCTGCGACCGGTTGGGGCTGAGGGGAGAGAGACAGGACAAAAGACATGCTGTGGAAGAGAGCCAGAGATTAATAATAATGATTAAATACAGAGTGAAGTATAAACAAGTAAATAAAGGTGAATGAGAAGAAACAGTGCATTATGGGACCCCCCTCATCAGCCTAGGCCTATAGCAGCATAACTAAGGGGTGGTTCAGGGTCATCTGATCCAGCCCTAACTATAAGCTTGATCAAAAAGGAAAGTTTTAAGCCTAATCTTGAAAACAGAGAGGGTGTCTGTCTCCCGAATCCAAGCTGGGAGCTGGTTCCACAGACGAGGGGCCTGAAAGCTGAAGGCTCTGCCTCCCATTCTACTCTTAAGTATCCTAGGAACCACAAGTAAGCCAGCAGTCTGAGAATGAAGTGCTCTATTGGGGTGATATGGTACTATGAGGTCTTTGAGATAACATGGGGCCTGATTATTCAAGACCTTGTATGTTAGGAGAATGATTTTAAATTCTACTCTAGATTTAACAGGGAGCCAATGAAGAGAAGCCAATATGGGAGAAATCTGCTCTCTCTTTCTAGTCCCTGTCAGTACTCTAGCTGCAGCATTTTGGATCAGCTGAAGGCTTTTCAGGGAGTTTTTAGGACAGCCTGATAATAATGAATTACAGTAGTCCAGCCTAGAAGTAATAAATGCATGGATTAACTTTTCAGCATCAGTCTGAGAAAGGATGTTTCTAATTTTATAAATATTGTGCAAATTTAAAACAGCGGTCCTACATATTTGTTTAATATGTGCATTGAAGGACATATCCTGGTCAAAAATGACTCAAAGATTTCTCACAGTGTTACTGGAGGCCAAAGTAATGCCATCCAGAGTAAGTATCTGGTTTGACACCATGTTTCTAAGATTTGTGGGGCCAAGTACAAGAACTTCAGTTTTATCTGAATTTAGAAGCAGGAAATTAGAGGTCATCCAGGCCTTTGTCTTTTTAGTCATTCCTGCAGTTTAACTAATTGATGTGTATCATCTGGCTTCATGGATAGATAAAGCTGAGTATCATCTGCATAACAATAAAAACTGATGCAATGCTTTCTAATAATACTGCCTAAGGGAAGCATATACAATGTAAATAAAATTGGACCCAGCACAGAACCCTGTGGAACTCCATAATTAACCTTAATGTGTAAAGACGACTCCCCATTTACATGAACAAATTGGAGTCTATTAGATAAATATGATTTAAACCACTGCGGTGCAGTACCTTTAATACCTATGGCATGCTCTAATCTCTGTAATAAAATGTTATGATCAACAGTATCAAAAGCTGCACTGAGGTCCAACAGGACGAGCACAGAGATGAGTCCACTGTCAGAGGCTGTAAGAAGATCATTTGTAACCTTCACTAATGCTGTTTCTGTACTGTGATGAATTCTGAAACCTGACTGAAACTCTTCAAATAAACCGTTCCTCTGCAGATGATCAGTTAGCTGTTTTATAACTACTCTTTCAAGGATTTTGGAGAGAACAGGATGGTTGGAGATTGGCCTATACTGTAATTAGCTAAGACAGCTGGGACATCTGTATGCATCTGAATTCAGAAGCAGGAAATTAGAGGTCTTCCAGATCTTTTATGTCTTTAAGATATTCCTGCAGTTTAACTAATTGCTGTGTGTCATCTGGCTTCATGGATAGATAATGCTGGTTATCATCTGCATAGTCTATTAGATAGATATGATTCAGACCACTGCAGCGCAGCTGAACACTGCACTGAGGTTTAACAGGACAGAACAGAGATGAGTCCACTGTCAGAGGTCATAAGAAGATCATTTTAACCTTCACTAATGCTTTTCTCTAGTGCGATGAACTCTGACACTTCAAATAAACCATTCCTCTGCAGATGATCAGTTAACTATTTTACAACTACTCTTTCAAGATTTTTGAGATAGAAGGAAGTTTGGACATTGGCCTATAATTACCTCAGACAGCTTGGTTAAGTGATGACTTTTTAAAGAAATAGTTAAATTTCTACCATTTTAAGTGCCTAAAAATTCTCATGGACTCTCATAAACAAATTAATTTATTTAAAACACAAAAGAACAGGTGCTGGTTTGTGGAAGCCGCCATGTTCCTGCATCACATTTGAATACAGTGGCCGGGAAGGACATCTCCTTTCCAACCAATTGCGTTTTATGCATGTGGCTAAAGGCCAGCCACATGTACAGTACACCAAAAGTGAAGGAGAACCCGTAGCCATTTGTATGCCATGGAGGGACATTTAATTTCATGTCTTCACCTCAGACTCACGATATTACTTAAGTATCATATCTATGTTTTATTATCTGATAAGTGGTCCCCTTCACAAAAGAAGCAAACATGCAAAAGAAAGATACACCGGCATTGTCTCTTATTAACAGCTGACGTAGACAAGGACTGAAAGCCTACACAATAGTGGAAAACATCAGGGCGGTTCCTGTCCAAAGTCACTTTGCTATCTCAGTACACTCAGAACAGATAAAGGGTGGCCAGAGTTTTTGAGGTGATTTGAGGTATAAATGTAAAATACCGCAAAATATTTAACTGACTGCATCGATTTTTTTTTTAATTTCTGATTAATTGCTAAGTGTTAACATTATTGAAATATGTTAAAATATAGTTTGTACCAAAATGTATTTTTTTACACAAAAGGTAGTAGAAATACGCCAGCCATTATGAGGTGCAGTCTAAATTTTATGTTTTTGATCTCTCTTGACTGAATAGAACACGTTTGTCTTATAGCAGCAGAACTTAGCTCCATGCAATCTGCAATCTACTGACATCTAGAAGATTTTACACACTGTAACTTTAATGTATCTCCTGTTCACACCAGCCACAACAACAAACCTAGACCCGCCCCCAAAAAAATAAATAAATAAATAAATAAATTGCTTTCTCAGCAGTTTGAATTAGTGTGTGAAAATTTTTTGAGATGAATCAGGCAGATATACAACTGAACTATGGTAACATTAATAGATGTAAGAGGGATGAGAGAATCCAAATACTGATAATACACTGGAAAGTGCTCTCACTCTGGGAGAGATAGAGGAGCTGGCTGGTAATTTACTTCAAAAGCGGCTTGCACTGAGACATGCCGAGTTAAAAGCAGGAACAAATCCACACGCCCAAATGTGCACCCCTGTTCCACCCCATGACTGACAGTTGTTGCAGTGAAATACTGGGCTCCAGGCACTGCCAGAAGGAATAAAACCTCCACTGATTCTGATCCAATTTGTGCAAGCCAGGTTACAGACTGGCACATTCATTGAGAAAGACAAGAGTTTTGGAATTGGCATTCTGTGAGGTGCTCTTGGATTGTGTAGGCGGGCAGTGTTGCATTTGGAAGATCGATGGCATTTTCTGGTGAGCCACACTCTTTAGTCAGCAGCTCTCCAAGTTGGGGCTGATTGTGGACCCTGTGCTGGAGATGAAATCCAGCAGTCCACTGTAAAGCCACCACCCTCCTGAAAATGCTCTGCTTTCACAAGTTCCTGCAGTAATTGGGACGGAAAGAGAGCTCTGGGTGGTGGTTTGTGCTGTTCTGCCGGGGAAAGTAATGTGCTGTTTCCACTGTGAACAAGAATAGAGTGATGTAATTCAGGTACAATTCCTCAATCATTTTACACCTTCTGTCTCCATTGACTCTCCTCCTGACTGTAATTATTGCAGCAGTGATGCAACATATACATAAGAGCAGCTGCTTATGCCACATAAAACATGCCCTGGATATAGGCTGTACATACACTGTAAAAAGGTTGTTGTAAGTTTTATAGTAACTTACTGAGCGCAGTTAAAGTACTATAAAATTATTTTCATTTACAGCATTAATGCTGAACTTTCATCTATAGTAACATTACCATGTTTTTATTTAGAGCATTACAACTTTTTCTCATTTACAGTATTATTACTGTATTTTCATTTACAGTTTTACAGCACAGTTGTTTCAGTTAAATTGTATTATAAAGGTTTGCTTCTCTAAATGAATTCATAGCAGTGTCTTGGTTATTTCACAGAAAATGCTGCTAATATGTTAACCTATTCTTTCCTACCTATCAATTATGTATAATAGGTATCAGGGAATATGTAATAAATACCAGGTATAAGCATCTTACCTTTTCAATATGTAGATGAGCAGTAGTGACTGAATCCATCTCGCACTGCCGCTTTTGCCAAACCAAGTGGCCTAACAAGATAACACTTCCACCAGTTAATAAGCAGCCTTATGGTGAGTAATCACAGCCAGGTACATCTACTGCATCTGAATCTGGAGCTTCAACATCATAAAGAAAAAACCCACAAATCTTCAGGTTAGTTTGAAATAGCAGTGCTAAACCCTCAAGGTGTCATTTTTTTCCACCCTGATGAAAGCTGTCCTTAATGCCTTAATTATAGTAATAAAAAGGAAGATTCACTCTGCCTCGGGGCAGATATGTTCCATAGACTCAAATGATTTCTCTGTATGTGCACATATCACTTTTGTCTCTCTGTGTATTTTCACACACAAACTCACTGCTGACCTTTCAGGAAGCACCGACCCAGTCAGTAACTGCTGCTGTGCCTGTTGAACTTTCTGTATTGGCATAGCACAAAGACAAAAAGATCCCCCCCCCCAAAAAGCAAACAAACAAAAAAAAAAACAAAACAAAACAACAACAACCACAAAGCAATGCAAAAGGGCCACATTTGCCATGCTTCTCATTTCTAGCCAATGGCCACAGTTTTGCAAGCTGAGATGACAGCTGTTACTTTTACATATTTTATCAGCCAGACAGATAATGCTGGCTGATAATTTTCAGCTACCTCACTAAAACTGAGAGGTGGATGAAAACTATCACCACCAGCCAATTTATAGATTCAAGTCATTTCTGTCACACTGTGATAATGATCATTAGGATGATCTAAATGCAGACGAAAAATAAGCCACACTGGCCTGTAATCACAAAGAAAGACACTTTATTTACTACTGAACAAAAGTACAACACAGCAAGGGAAGAGAAACACTAAGTTGGGTCAAAAGTAACTGGAAAAAGAAATACATGGGAGTCAACACAAAGACACAAAGATGCTCCATGAACAAGAGTGAGGCTAGATGTTAAAGCAGCTCAAAGTGTGCATCACATTGTCAAGGGAAATTATATGGCATTTCAGACAATGTCTAAATATTTTTATGCTTGGTACTAATGCTTCTAATTCCTTTTATTTCCATTGCTGGAATTGCAGCTAATATAGCACAGACTGGAAAATTGATCAGTTACAATTGTAGGCTATTTACCACAGAGGATACTTATTCAGTCAAGGCAAGAGAATATAAACAAAGAGAAGAAAAGAAAGAAGGAAAGAAGATATGAAAAAATAAACCATGACTCAAGACAAAGACCATGAAACCTCATTTAAAAAAAAAAAAAATCAAGGCAGTCATCAGGGTCTTAATTGTGATTACCTCACAAGTACATGTTGTTATGAAATCAGATATGATCTGCATCATCATATGTGATCACATCTCAAAGTCAAAAGTCCAGACTCCAGACAGCTGTGAATGCTAGCTTATCTCACAATATGCATGCATAATGCCACTATGCTTGGTCAGTGGATTCTTTGTCCACCTGCATATTTGGAATCAGATTCGGGTTCAATCATGTGCGAATGTATTAAAGAAGATGCAATCTTCAAAGGTAGCTAATCAGACCACAGTGGGTGTTAAACTTAGAATAAGATAGAAAAAAATATAACCCGTTTCATTTGGATAAACTGAGGGGCTGTATAAATGACAGTGTGAGATAAATAATAAAAAACTACTGAAAACTAAATCATGCAAAGATATGTCACTTGAGCCCCAGAATAAGAATATAGACCAAGCAATATGATATGTCCCTTTTTAAATACACACTAGTCAGCATCCTCACCAGCTGATGACTCATCTAGAAATCATGGAAATAAAGGAGGAACATTCATGTATTGCTGAGTAGAACCAGTCCTGAGCAGGCATTTTTCTAACCTTTAACCACAAATGATAATATAGGTAGTTGATACCAAGTCTCTCACCTGGTTTGGAAGATTTATCTCCTGTTTAGAATGCTGGCGTCCTCCATGCTATTACTCTGTTTCTTCTTGTCTGGCTTTTCTCGAGATGAAAACTGAATTTCTGCTTGTTCAGCCGTCCTGACCGAATCCAGTTTTCTTCTGTTTATTCCAAAAATAATGGGCTGTCACTTCCATTAAGGTAGATGGCCTATCCGTAGAAACAGTGTTTGCCTTTTGAATTTTGAAGCGTATTTTCTTAAAATCCGTGTATACTTTCACTCAAGGGAATCCACTGAAGAAATACAAATGCGGCTATGATGTCTTATAGTCGTGGACCTGGTGTGTATGCCGATCAGTCTCACACATTTCTGTTTTGTTGTCACTGTGGTGTGACAAAAATGAATCAGACTGAATGGGGTGACGCACAATTGAGCTCCACTTGTCATTTGTTCTGTTTATTATTTGTGAGTGTTTTGTGAGAGATGCACTCTTCACCTTGGCTGAGAGTCCACTCACCCCTGCCACCAGCTACAGCTGTGGCGGCCCACCTTCTCGTGAACATCTGCAGTATTAGAAAGCACGCATCATAATAACATTGGTTCACGCAGGTGTGAAGGCAGTGAGGAATAACATCCTTGTGGCTGCAGTTGGCTGATCTGGGCTGCAGTGTAGAATAGGGCTAGGCTTTTTCGGTGTAACTAATAGAATTATCGCTCCTATCCATGATCAATAACTGTTCTCTGTTTTAGCAATCATAGAAAAAAAAAGCTGATAATCTGATATTCATCTGGTTTTATTTTCCTGTCTGTATGCTCGCTCTGCAAACAGGTGAAGCTAGCTAATACATTAGCATGAGCATACTTTTTT